>JABASD010005478.1:0-12326 GCA_019776165.1 Pogonognathellus flavescens
ACGAAAGTCAAGTGAAATTATACGTAAGTTTTCAAAAAGCTTAAATCATTTTCTCGTACAAAGTCGTCGACTAACAGTCAGTGTATTATATCTTTACAGACTACGAAATAAGTCAATAGTTTGATTTTAAGTCTCAACACCTTTAAATATTATGTAACTTAGTTGTTTCGCTACGCCCTGGTGTTGAACGGTTTATTCTTAATAATGTTAGCAAGTTCCATTTAAGGACAGGAAAGAAATCATGCACCAGAAAAAAGATATCGTAAACGTTACAAAAGTAAGGAAGTCTTTATAAGTAAGGGTATCCGGTCGGACGTAGACCTCCGGGGACAGTTTACAGACAGGGCCAATTGGTAGCCAGTTAGTAGACACAGCCTGCTTCTATCTTTTGAGTCTTGTACAACCCCAGGAGGAATGTCTGTATTCAAAATGCCTTGTAGGTGAGATATATAATACAGTTCATGGCTTATGGTCTGCTGAATTTTGTCCATTTGTCGTTAGTATGCACCATAATCGTAGACCTTTACATCGCTTTTATTCAACCAACGGCTAGATACTCTGACAGCGGGTAAGAGCAAATATTATATAACCCAGAGGTGAATACGTGTGACACACATTCCGTACTGTTATTACCTTCATTCTATTTCACTACAAGAAACGCTGACTTTAAGATTATTGATATTTCTTATGATCTCGGAAAATGCTTGTGCCAGAACTCTGCACTGAATTAAACATGAAAAAACTATGTATTCAGAAATAAAGTTACCGGTTAAAATAAGTAGGCATCGAGTATTGTTACGATGCAAATTTTATTACTATGTTTTTCGCTTTTCTACCATAACGATTTCAACGCAAATTGTCAAAAGATTTGTACAATTGCAATAATGGTATTACCAACATTATTACTCTAACGATCTAATTTACCCTATTTAGTTGCTGGTGTTTAAAACTATTAAATCTTTACGAATACATACTAACAATAAGTGTATTTGTATTGGGGAGAATTGAAGTTTTCAACTTTTAACAAAAAGTATAATTATTTGTTCCCAATAACACATTTCTACATATTATTATTGCAAAAAGTAATCTAATTAATAGAAAGGATGACAAATTAATTAATTCAATGCCTAGTTTTTATTTCAGTTGTAACGTCATTTTTCATCTTCATTACAGATATCTCAAGAAATTAGACAACTGAATGTGAGATAATCAATCATCATCATCACAGTTTAGCATAGCTACACTGTTGTACAAAAATTTTGGTAGCGAAAATTTATACTCATTATGCATAGAACATTTGAGATCGGACTTTAAAGGTCATAATATAGTAGACGAATTTATACGAGCTTTTACACTAGATGTTTATTTTTGTGCTATCGTCGTAATAATCGCAGGATATTCACTCCCAGTTATTTCATTCGCCTTTAGTGCAATGTTTGCACATATATTTAAATAAACAACCAATAAACGCGGAAGTACCATGTTATATTTGAATCTAAGAACGAATGGACAAGTTTCGTTCTCATTAGTTGTTCCTCTAAACTTTTTCAGCATGAATCGTTTTGACAAAGCTTTCACTTTGTAAGGGGGTTAAACAAACAAAGGATAGCGATTGTTAGACAAAACTAACTTTCTGTCTTGTATTGCAGATAAATATAACTTGCAGATTCATACAAATGCTTTGGATAACATGAATTCAATTGTGAAATTGGCAGTTGAAAACATCAAATGAAAATATTTGATTGGTAGTTAACGTAGATAAAGCTTCTTGTCAAAATTGTGTTCACTAATTTCAAAGGAAATGCAAAGAGTGTGAAGAGCGTTCAAGCACGATATTATGGCTGCTAATGAAGTAGGCAGATATTGGAAAATCAGTAATCCACCTTGTGATTCAAAAGCAATACAAACAGAAACGTCCTAAATAAGAGCGCGACAGTATCACCGAAAGTTCAAACGAATGTTCACGATCAAGTTGCAGTACTTGAAATACGATGACGATACTCATCTCATTGAAGCGTGCAAATTTGAGGTAGGTAAAGTAACAAGTTAAAAAAGTACAAAATTCACAGCCAGCAAGTCCTTCAGAGCGTTTATCTTTGCCTACCTTTTAATGGAAAACTTCAAATAAAAATGTTTTTTCAGAAGGCTGCAAACAAAATGCTTAAGGATTAAAATTCAACATTGCACATTGCTCAACAAAATTAATCTTACATAAAAAGCATAGAACATTGTATACAGCTCTCGCAACGTTTCTGTATATGACAAATTATTTCATTTTCACTTACGTGCTCATTTACAGATAATAAGTAAGTCACATACATAAGAAAATACAAGCAGGCAGGCAGGTATTCATCAATAAATTAACACTTATATAACTTATGCTAATATATACTAGGTAATAAAATCGAAATCTAAGTATTCTATACTAACTATTGACACATATTGTGTATAAAAAAGTTTCCAAAAGCCCATTTCGATGTTGGTTCAGTTGGTTGTTACCTCTTCTTGTTGGTAGAAATAAGAAGCGTGACTATAATAATTCATTTCAATCTTGACAAAAATGTGTGTTTATGTGTTGGATTAAAAAGTTCAATGTATGAAATTCTATAGGTTGTGTTACATGCAATTTAATTTTGCGTGTGTGAATCAAAAATGTAGCCAGTGGTTGTGATAACCCTATGTCAAGGGAATTCAAATAATACATAAAAATAGCATGTTATTCAGCATTCTTTAGGTTAATACTTTCAGTTATATAAATTATAGGAAAAGTAAGATATATGTCGCGCTTTAAAGCTATGCCTACTTACGATAATATAATTTCAGGGCAAATAAAAACATACTGGTGAATATTTTGATTCACCAGCAACCGCATTATTACATTCGGCAAATATTCATGGGGAAAGCGACGAAAATGGCTATGAATACTAAGCATGTTTAAGTAAAAATTACAGGCTTTTTAGTTGCATAGTTGCAGACACATCATAGAATGTCCATGGAGAAGGTGAGATTATAGGATCGGCTCAGGCAACACTTTAGGCTTTACCGCAAATTAATTTCACTCAAGTAGGTAGTTAAATTACACCTCGTTATGTAATAGTATTAAACTAATGCCACTTTTATAATCACTTGTAAGGATTTTGAGGATTGTATAAATTTCGCTCAGGGAAAATCATACATTTTCACAACGCAACGAAAACATTTTCACTGATTACTCTGTGAGTAAGACTTATTGTTATACTTATGTAACGAATTGGAAATTACAACACCTTCCTTTGTGCCCCCGGTCGGTACACCTAAATTTCTATTCTCCCTTCGTTATCTATGAACTAAATAGAAAGGTATATTAAAATATATTATTAACAAATTGGTAGGACTGCCATAATTTTAGTTCCTCAATACTAACATGAAATTTCTAGTTCTACACGTACGATGAATGAAAATCCTTCCGTGAATAATTGATTCGCAATTAAATAGGGGTTTGTTTTTACCGCATGGTTTTCACTCAGTGAAATTGAAGCCAACGAATAAAAAAGCACTATATTTTTAAAGGGTGAATTTATAATTCGTCAGTTAAACTCAGATCTATTTTCCTAATTGCGTGCGTTTTCTTGCGGAATGATTCCGCAAAATGAAACGTAAAATGAAGTGTGGTTAGCACGTTACATTTACCTAATAAGAAAAATGTAAGTTTGCGTTTCTTAACAACGTAAGAGTGTAAATTCCATGCAACGTGAACCAACTGACTTTGCCACTTCATTTTCATTTGCCTGCACGTTATACGGACAGACACAATGTTCTGCACTCTCAATTAATGTGAAGTAGGCATTCCAGCTGTTATCTCTGTAATGCACGGTTGATGTAGTTTCATTTTCCTTATTAAGTATAGTGAGACACTTATATTCGAATAGGTTGTCTGTGTGTCTGTCTGTCCGTTTTATGCACGATAACTCCTATACTAAGATTTGAGGCAATAGCTTTAAACTTGGTTCATGTCCATTGAAAGGCCAAGTTCGAAGATGGGGTCAGTTGATCAACTCCTACACAACCTCTGATACTGTAATCACATAATGCAGCCAATGGCGTAATCTCTACATATTAGTAATATAGAGATGTTTGCAGGCGCATGCGCAAGTAGCTTTTTTCTCTTAGTCTGGGGAATGCTCCCACTAAATACGCCATTGAATGCAACTACCAATACAAGGAATACTTAAACTGCGATTATATAGCATCTGTATCTCTATCACACTGATTATATTGCATAGTACCTAGTACCTACTCCAATTTCTTACTTTACTTATTGACGTCCATTGCAAATGGTTTATCATTATTATTCACTATGTGTTTGCTCCATCATCTAGTTGAAACTGAGTTTCCGCTTAAAAAGAAAATCCTATACTTTATAAGAGGAGAAACATTTCATTTAGTTAAGTGATCTCAGAACGCAAACAGATGAGAGGAATGTGTTGTTGGTGGTACAGGGATGTTTTCTCCTACTCCCACTTTCCCCCATTACACGCACTTGGTGTTTGCATGCCTATGTAATGTTTTCCAAGTATGCAGTGCATACATATCGAATACATCACCTGAACTTTCCCAGAATTGCAGAACAAAAGCAAACAATTGACAGCAGACAAACTGGTGAGACTAATGTCACAGAACCTTATTTTATATGGACAATGTACACTAATAATACATCTTTTGAAGATAAAGCACAATAAACAACAAAACCTACAACGGTCGTTTATTGAGAGTGAGTGAATATTCTGTTTTCAATTTGAATGAGAGGGTATCACTAGAGCACTCCAATGTGAACAAGAGACTCTTATGTTGTTTGTCAATACCCCAAAGCTCTTTGTTAATTGTGCCCAGCATTAATCAGAGTCAATTGCCTTATTCTCTTCGCATTCACTAATTTTGCTGTTGCATTAGTCATTCTCTTCTCATTTCCACACAGTGTTCGATATTCCCAAAAACCTAAAGCTTCGTTTATTTTGACGTTCTCTCTGTCTTTTGTAATTTGAAACATCAAGGAATATTTCTGCGCAAAATATTACCACAATTTCGCAATCTGTTTTTGTATCGACATTAAGTTTTGCTAATTAAAAGTAATCTGTTTTCTGATTTATCATCTTAATCAAAAGCCTTCTCTCTGCAAAATAACTTGGTAGAACCTTTGATAGTCGTAGATAATAAATGCATGCGTTTATTACGAACGTAATATTATTTAGTAGCAAATAAAAGTAATCCCCACCAACGTAAATAAAAATCTGGTCCTTTGATGTTTTGCAATTCAATCATTCTTGATCGTGTTTTTTGAAATATCCGACTGCATTAATGTCTAAATCACATCGTATGACATCAGACAGAGTTAATCACATCTACTTGGGTGTACACATAGAACGTTATTACTGCATGGAAGGTAAACATATTACATACTAACAATAAGTGACATTTCAGTTCAGTTCATTCGAGTGGTTTGATTTGTGCAGTAACATTTGGAAGCCTCATGCAGTCATGAAAAAGAAAAAATGGAATTGTCTTATCTCGGATTCAATCCAATCGACTTGAGAGTTGTGTTATATTTTATTTACTTGTAGAGTTGAGTCCCTGTCTAATATTACAGAGCTTTTCTTTCGTTTTTGAAAAACGTAGAGGAAATGAATCGAAAATCTTGTTGGATTTCTGTCAAATTCTACTAGATAGATAAAAAATCACAATGGTAAATAAAGGGAAGCGATTTCGCTACAAGCCAAATCGAATGTCTATTGCTTAAAATATTGTGGATGAAAGTAGGAGAAACATAAAAGAGTACTCTGCCTGAGTTGATTTTGTTTGATAGGGATTTGTTAAGCTAAAGCTATAACTCTTACTCTCTCAACTCTCTCGCTCCTTCATTTTTCCAACTATACTTATGTATATGACAGAATGAAGATCTACCAAGTGTCAGGAGATTCGGAATATGTGACGAAAAAGGGTAAACATGATTCAAAAGAGTCTATCTAAGCCCATTTGTAAATGCAGACTCATGAAATGACTGTTGTACGCTTGACAGTTTAAGTTATCTGCATACAGGAATGTTATTCGCAATTCAGAGATCAGTCACTGTAAGTAATGGTACAGGGGATAGGGGAAGGCTATTAATAACGACGGGCTTGCGGTGCACAGAGACAGGTGCATTGCCGCAAGAAGGGTTTCCTAACCCAGTTCTGCATTATTCAGAAAACGTTACAACACAGACGTCTGCCGCAAAATGATAAAACGTCAAAAATTACTAAAATTACAATTTGTCATTTGGTGACAGATGTCAAAATAAAAATAATGCGGATTAGTCCACAATAAAGCACGGGTGCATTAAAAGTAAAATAGGTTTAACCCATTGGCATGTTTAAGAAAAAAATTATACTGTGTACGGAAAATACCTTAAATAAAATATTGTATTAACCTGATGGTACCTCGAAGGTTTAAATCTGTGATGTGATTAGGTGAGAGAGAGTTATGCTAATGCTTATAAAAATGACATTTTCTTTGAGTTCTTGTCTTTTAATATTTAACTAGCGGGGCATTAGCAACAAGAAGCAGCTAGTATGAAAGCAAACGGCAATTATTGCTTTCTGATGGATTTAACCTTGATATTTCTTCAGAGCGTTCAAAGTAAATCTTTGAAGAAGAGTGGTGTTTGAACGTTCTCGCTATTTTGCGCCATGTTACGATCCTCTTCGACAACTCAACGTTTCCCTTCTAAACTTACCAATATATTATACCACTTCTTGAAGGGCTAATCACTTTAAACGTGTGACAACGTACCACTATAGTCCATGTCACTATTAATGTTCTATTATCATAAACAGAAACTCTCGCAGACTAAAGATTTGCCCAGTGATTATGCTTCTGTTAACCCTTCTCACTACGCAACAGAAAACAGAATTTTCTGTGGTGTAAGGTTTCTGTTAACTATTATTTATTCCACTATTTCACAGAAAATGTCCCAGATTACATTACTAAAGATTCTCCTGTTGTGAAATATATTATGGGATTCCCTCTCACTGCTTCACAGAAAAGTACGAACGAATTGTATGTGATGCGATGTTTTCTATGATTCCACTACACAGCAGAATGTAACTACTATTAAATAAACCATTCAAAGCTGTAATAAAGTAGCGCAAGAATACATAATTAAGTAAGTCACTAAAGGGTTATCAAATAAGTTAAATAAGCAGCAGAATAACTACTCTGACTGTAGTATATTATAATTATTATATTTAAAAATATCAATTCCCAATATTCCCAAAACATTTAAACATTAGCGTTCGTCTTCAAATTTCAAATTTGGCGGTCTTGACTTCCAAACATTATCAGAATTCGCGTAGCAGTATTTAAAATTGCAGTATATTGTTGAGGTTGTATTAACACAGTGAATATTCTAAAAGGTCAAAGGTCATTAAGGAAATGACCGATTTACTCCATTTTTCAATGGGACCTCTCTTGTGATCCAGAGATCAGGTGTGAGAAGTTTGAACGTTTTGTGTTTATCCGCTAGTGAGCTATAGCGGTCACGGACGGATAGACGGAGAGACAGACGCAGACATGATTGTTACAAAGTAGCTTGCGCTACTTAACAAGGCATTTGAGAATATGCACTAAAAATATTGTGGGTGTATGAGAATCAAACAGAACACTGTTACTACAGAAAATCACAATAAACTGTTTTCCTTTCGAATTCTGTTTACTTAAGATTCTATCAATTTAAGTACTGGACAATTTACACAAGTCCGCCCTTATGGAAGTCCAGAGAGTCACTAAAACTTAATTCCACATTCCTTTCACATAATATGTATAAATCCTTACACTATAATATTATAATACATTATAACTATTGAAACGTTCCAATGCAAACTATCATAAAAAGCCAATAGGAAATATTAACAAATTATATTGCAATATTAACAAATACAGAAAGAAATTCTATTCTACGTTCTGTCCTATAGTCTATTACCCCATCCAAAGCATTAAAGAAAATATTAGATAACAGAAATCTCTGTGGTGTGATACATTCTGTAAAGTGGTCTATCTTGGGTTTCCAAACGGCGACAGAAAATTTCACATTTTTAAAAAATGACCGTGATGTGATACTTTCTGGAAAGAATAACAAAATCATTAATCTATTCAATATACTAAAAACTGTTATTTCATTTCTAATACTAAAATTATTTACAAATAGAATTTCCTTAGGTTGTTCACCTAGTCAGACCCCTCCATGGTACTCAGCATTGGTCGCGTCGTAACAAATGATTTTCGAAATTCTTCTGTGCAATATTAAACTATAGGTATATTTAATTTGAAGATAAAAGGATGGATGAAAATTATTCATCCATGTAAAGTTTCTGTAGAACAAAGCAAACATGGTGCAATTTTCTTTCTTTTGTATTTTATACAATTACTAAATTCAGAGAGAGCTTTAGCCTTGTCAAATATTTACATGTTTATACAAAAGCTAAAATGTTTAAACGTGCATAATAATATTACCACATGCAAAAAGTGATATTGTGTGATTATCGGAGATGCGTCGAGATATTGTATACAAAAGCTGCTTCTTCCACCCAGGTTGAGTTCTTGGGTTGAATGAAAACCTTTGTAGATAGGAGAAAGCCATTCTATACTTAACTGTGTTCCAAGTTCTACCTCAAACATTAAACAAATTACTATAACCTCTTTTCTTTACATTGAAAGATTATGATTCTTTAAACTGTGTCAGTTATAAACTGTGGGAAAACATTATACACAACCCTACGCTGCTACTTAAAACACCTCCGTGTACATTTACAATATACTTTATGTTCAATATTTATTCTCAATACAAGGCGAGGCAATACAAGGCAATTCAAAATTAAATTATACCAGAATTAACATCGCTGCTATAATTCATTTCCATAATGACGAATGCTTAAATCTTGTACGTTGGCCATTTGCATTTGGTTTGTGGCTACCAAGTGTTCAAGATAGCTTACAAGCTTTGAAGAGTATTAAATTAAAAGCTCTAACTGTACGCTGTTAAAAATACTGATAAAATACAAATATTTCCAATTGTACTGTTTATAAATAAACCATTCAAAACGGATGTAATAAAGTAGCGTAAGACACACAATTACTAATTACACATGTGGCATAACAGTTGCTTGCTGTTGATTTGTCAACTAATTTGGTAAATGTTGTTGTCAAACGAGTTGTAATTTGTTGTTTTCAACTGTTTTGGAAAATAGTAAACGAATTGTGTTAATTCATTGTCGAGATATTGAATTTTATGATAGACGTACGGACAGACACAACATTCCTATAAAGTAACTTTCTCTACTAAACATTGAACGTCACCGATTGACTCTATTTTTAAACTTGACCTTTGTTGTGACCCAGAGATCACGTATGCGAAGTTTGAACGAATTGTATTCATCCATTCGTGAGTTATAGAGGTCACGGACGGTCAGACCGACGGACAGAGACGTAGAGCACAATGTTAAAAGTAGCTTACGCTACTTAATAAAGAGCAATTATCTGTAAATAGATTCTAGCGAATTGTTTAAAAGGAAATATTAGCATCATGGCTGTCTCATTTTAGGTAAATCTGAATTCGCATTAGGGAGACAATGCTGTTAAATGTCATGTTATCTTTCATCCTAATTGGTAGCTAGGTGGTACTTTGACCACAGTCAAAAACTACTACTGATGACTACAATCGTGGGGGTATCCCATGAAACAAAAGTAATTGAATCAGAATCCGATCGCGTCCACGTAGATGATTACACGTCACTCTAAAAGGACTTTGAGTTTTGAGCGATATTATTTCTGCACATCGAGTGAAGTTTATTTGGTTCATTATTTTACTTTTCCGTCAAGTATCTCAGGGCTGATAACGAATTGAATTACTTTGTTTGTGAAAGCGTCACAGAGTGAGTGAATGGGTCACTTGGTTGATGCCGTGAGTTCTTGAGCTTTTTTTATTTCTGAGTCCTTCAGCGTATAAACGTTGTAATACGAGTAATCATATTGACATGTTTCGCGAAAGATGGGAAAAGCGTTGTTGGGGCTTTATCTCAATTCACTCTAAAATTCCATGTAGCATAAAATAGTGTAACTGAGTTAAGACGAACTTGCTTTGAGTTTGAGAAAGTATCAGAGGAGAAGCTATGAGAGAGTACAGCATGAGTATGTCTTGTAGTGTATTCCACCGAATCCAAAAAGGGTGACCGTACAAAATATTTCACAAGCAGTCAGGAGCATAAAGTAATAAAAGATAGTCAAAGGAGTCGTTGTGAATCTGGAGTGAACTGGTAGAAAATCGATGATACCATTCTACGGTATTGTAGTGGTTTCGTTGCTGGTAGAGTAGACGGCTCACTGAGTTCGTACTGACAGAGTTACTTGCCTACCCACCGACTGCATTACAAATGTGAACTATATACTCACTTGTGAACAAAACTGCAAAATCCAACCAGGCACAACAGAGAGTCACAACATAACACAATAAACTAAATAATAATGATAAAAATACACTTCTAGTAGATTCATCACAATGATGCCAAAGAAGAAAAGAAAGGAAGACAGCTGCATTAAAACTTAACTTGGATAATGCGTTCCTTTCCTTCCCAGTATTCCATTTAATGTATGTATTAACAACAGCAAACTGCTCAAAACCAAATAAACCTGTGCCACTTCAAAGCGAATCTTTCTCTCCATTCAATCTAGTCAGACTGTTTAGTGAAAACCCTACCAGGAAATGACAAAGCAATAAAGAAGAGTGAAAATAGGTACGTGCTACTACTCTGGTCTTGGCATCACAATTTAGAGGTGTCATTCCAAATATCTAACTAGCCTGTCATATTCAAAACCTGTCATAGCAATCAACTATGCGACTTGGTAAACATAAAATATTTTATTCAACACATCTAATGCTTCCATTCAATCCCTTTCCAAAAATTATAAAGCAATTCCAGCCTGTGAAAATGGGAAACAAAGCTAAGCGACCTCAACTCCAGGCTTATTGTCATTGTCAGTTTGCAGTGGCTGGAAATACAAAAATCCTTTGAAATGCAGAAGAGTTAACCGATTAATGAAAAAGAACGCCTTATTTTTGTACCCTTAGATCTATCTCATTACTTAAGTTGTGCTTAATGATGTAGTTGTGCTCATAATTACTTCTCATAAACAACCCAAAAGTGAATTCCATTTTTAAGTGCCAACTATCGGATAAAACACTGCTTAGATATCCATAAACGTGTAGTAAAAGCACATTAAGCCTTTAAATATTCAAATTTTTCAGTCATTCAAGTATGAAAAGTACATTTATGTATTAGCATAAATTTTTACGTTCGAATCGCAGTTTCAAGTTTTACTTCCAAGCACTTACATTAGTATCATTCAAATACGCAGAAGTATCTGAAGTTAGTAGTTCATTCCAATGAATAAATTTAGACACGAACGTTGAATGCATCTTGTGCATCGAAAGACCAACAATCTAACTATGATCGAATTGATTTGAATTTCAGTGAAAACCTTTCGTGGTAGGAAGACTCCATGACTCGATGGATTTACGATTACGACACGGCGTATATTTATAAGTGCACCTTGGGTTTGCGGGCATTCAATATCGTGGCAGTACATATAGATGCTTCTCCGAGTTCAAATTTCAATTCGCTATCTCTTATAGTGACTTATTCCAAAGAAAACGCAATAATATTTACCATATTCTTTAACTCTTACAACTTTCCTTCCCGCATGTCTTTTTATACTCTGACTCCATCAATCAGTCTCTCAATGTGATACTTTAAGATGAAACCATTCCAAGGTACAGTAAATGTATATGTAATGGAATAAATTCAATATGCTTTCAATAAATTCCCCAAAAAGTAAATATTAGATTTTCCACCTTGTCCATGTAACGTATCCATGAAGATTTTACGACAGAACATTCAATTTTACCAACATATTGAAACATTTCTTATTCTTATCTATATTATTTTACAGATTGTTAAATTCTTACTTTGCCAAAGCTGCCCTTCCCAATGGCCCTCAGGATCTGGAAATGGTCGAAATTCACTGCAAATGAACAAACAAATCCAAAACACGGCATATAAATAATATAGCATGAAACAATAAAATACCATAACAATGTTTTCCAGCTTCTACAGCAGTGCATTACAAAAATAATGATAATAATATTATCTACATGTCTATACTTTTGAGCACATTTTCAACATACAGACTTCAAGTCTCTTGATATTCTCGACTTTTGAGAGCTTTTATGAACATGAATCGAAAGAGGAGGCTGTGAGAAT
>JABASD010005479.1:0-12325 GCA_019776165.1 Pogonognathellus flavescens
ATCCAACAGTACAAAACATTAAGCAAATTGAATATTTATATTTTCATAACAGTGCGCTTTCAAGTTTCATTACGAAACTACGTTGTTTTATTACGCCCGGTGTTGACCGGTTTATTTAAAATAAAATAATATATTTTTCAACATGTGATGCGGGACTCGAGTCGTCTGGGAGGGATCAGGGGTAAAAAAATGACAAAATTTTGCCACATAACCCCATTTTTCCTCAATATGGGAGGGGGCTGAAGCCCAGTAAAAGCATACCTAGATACGCCCTTGAGATTGATTTATTAAGCCGGAGCGGCTGAAAGGAGGAGTGAGCCCAGGTAAGGCCAACATTACACATTATAGTACATAGTAAAGTAATAAGCAAACATAGGCAGTAGTAGTACAGTAGTATCACAGTGTAATAATTCCAGATAGTGTTTTGTGTGGTTTGCTGGATGACATATTAAATTGGATTTACTGTGATACTTCATTAAGGGTAGGTAAAAAATCGGACATTTCTTGTCACTGAACTGTGTTAATGAGAAGAAAACATTGTTAATTCCGTTCGCTTAGCGAATTTATTTACGGTCAGCTCGTCAGCTGTTGTGATATCCACCTCTCCGTTGTCCGTAATATTTGCCGTGTACAGTGTAAGAAAAGAATCAAGGTAGGTAGGTTCCATGTATAAAAATTATAAAAATTTCTTTATTTTTACTACATACAACACACTACTGACAAGTTTTTTAACTAATGTTTTACCACAAACAACAAATGCAAAGCCAATAATCAGAATGTATTTTTTTTCCGTTGCTGTACCCAGCCACACTCCATTCCTCATTGGATTTGAGCACATGGTCCGAGAAGAAGTGAAGATTGACAGTTGTCGCCAGAAGAAAATAGAAAATCAAAATTATTAATTTCATTATACTGATTACGACTCCGACGTCTGTTGTCTGTTCACATACTATCCAGCACTATTCACACTACTTCCTATACATCCTATCCTACAGGAAATAAAAGCAAACTTTAGATTATACAAACAAGCAGCTTCTTTAGGTGAATTTTAATCCGAAATAATGGACAAAGTAGAAATTAGCAAACGAGGTAACCCTTTTCCTCTGTAAATTAACTTTTAGATTGTAATTTTGCATTTATATTTGAATATTGCTGATGACATGTACAATTGCTGGGTTTTGAAATAAGTTAGAGGAAATTAGCTTTACAGTTCTACTAAATTTATTCCCATAAAACCAAACAGCTACCTATTGCCGCTCCCTCTGCCCTCCCCTACATTTTCAGCTTAGATTGACCACATTACTATACTGAGTGTTATTTTTAAGAAATGAACCTCATGTATTGTATTATTCCAAATTATTGGAAGTCGGAATAATATTTGTTTTTATTTCTTTAGGCACTACCATCGGAAAGATGAAGGCACTAATCCTTGTCGGCGGATATGGTACCAGACTACGTCCACTGACACTTTTTCGTCCTAAGCCTTTGGTGGAGTTTGCCAATAAACCAATATTGGTCCATCAGGTACATTAAAAATCAATTAGAAAAAATAATGGTGATGCATATATTTGCATTACAATATTCTTAATTCAATTAAATTTAAATTAAATATTTTCTCCGCAGTTGGAGGCTTTAGTGGCAGCAGGGGTTACACAAGTTGTTTTGGCTGTTTCATATCGGGCAGCTGAAATGGAACAAGAACTCGCAAAATACGCAGAACATGTAATACCATAAACTTTAGACTTTGCTGAGAATTCTGAATGACTTTAATTGTGCTTTATTTTAAAGCGTTTAATATTTATATAGATGGGGATTACTTTAATATTCTCTCACGAGGCTGAGCCTTTGGGGACTGCAGGTCCGTTAGCACTTGCCAAAGATATTCTGGGTGCGGACAGCGAACCCTTCTTTGTCCTAAATTCAGATATAACGTGCGATTTTCCATTCAAAGAAATGGCAACTTTCCACAAAAGTCACGGGAAGGAAGGAACCATTGTTGTAAGTGAAATACATATATTCACTTTATAGTCAAAAGTTTGTGAGGACTTTGTTTCTTATTAACGAATGGATGAAAGGTTACCAAAGTAGAAGAGCCGTCAAAATATGGTGTCGTCGTTTATGGAGCTCATGATGGAAAGATTGAAAAATTTGTTGAAAAACCTCAGGAATTTGTTTCAAACAAAATTAATGCTGGTCTATATATTTTGAACCCGTCCATTTTAAACAGAATTGAGGTATGTAGATAAATACTTGCAGTATTTCTTAAACCACAAGCATTAACCCAAGTTTTGCACAGTATTATAAATCTTTATTGTATTGAATCACAATGACATTGTAGGTTCGTCCTACGAGTATTGAAAAGGAGATTTTCCCAGTCATGGCAGATAGTGGGGATTTGTACGCTTTTGAATTACAAGGCTTCTGGATGGATATTGGCCAACCTAAAGACTTCCTTACTGGCATGTGTATGTATCTTCAGTCCCTGAAGCAGAAAGGCGGTTCTTTATTACATACAGGAAAGGGAATAGTTGGAAATGTCCTTGTTGTAAGTCCTTCAGTCAATTTATTTGTGCTTTTGTATTTATGTTTAAACAATTCCTTACATTAGTTACTTATTGAATTGAATATTTATTTCGGATGCAAATCAACAAAGTTACAAAGTGTCTGTAACTCTAAATAATAACAGTAAACTGTTTTTCATGTGCAAATATTGTATTGCTGTTTCTCAACGCTAAAAATAATTATTTTAATAATTTAAAATAATAATAGGACCCAACGGCGAAAATTGGAAGCAATTGCAGAATCGGACCTAATGTGACCATAGGTCCGGATGTGATAATTGAAGATGGTGTTTGTATAAAACGATCAACGATTCTTAAAGGCGCTAAGGTTCGTTCCCACTCTTGGCTAGACAGTTGTATTGTTGGTTGGAATTGTGACATAGGGCAGTGGGTGCGAATGGAAAATGTAACTGTATTAGGAGAAGATGTAATTGTCAGTGACGAAGTTTATATTAATGGGGGTAAAGTATTACCCCATAAAGCCATTTCAAGCTCGGTTCCTGAACCCCAAATTATCATGTAACAGTAGTCCATCTTTCTAAATTAAGTTATTAAAGTATGGGCAGACTATTTAATTATTACAATCAGGATTCGCACTTAAGTGATCCCTGCTCTATCCCAGAGTCAGATTTTTAACCGACTACAATTAATGTTTAATTATTGAAAGTTTGAATAGTAACAAAGTATTGTATTCATTTTTCATTCCACAATATTTTCTTATTTATCCTGAATTACTTCATTAGACACAATTTCAGAAATAAAATTCAGAATTATTTTTATTGCAACTTTATGGACCGAATTGTCAACCGATTATAAAGAGCTATATAAATAATTGAAATTATATTTACAACAGTAATAAGAGTGAACAAAGTGCACTTTTCCATTTGATACAAGAGTAATAATGATAACTCTATAAATAATACTATGATAACTTCTAAGTAAATTATTAGTCCTTATAATAATAATGATAATAATTACATTTCTATGTGGGGTTGAATACGTGTGTTTATAACAATATTTATAATATTAAGTGTGACGTACATTATTGTAGTGGAAAATTAACCGAGCAAAAGTAAGTGTTGAAATTATATGATTTAATATTACAAATTCCTAGTACTTTTTGTGTGTACAAAATACCCTAACTTGTATTCCTTAGTAAGGTCATTTGCGTCTACAGTCATAATACAACCAAAATATTTGCGTACAAATATGTACAGATTTAACAATGAATTGTATAACGCACTATAGATGTGGCTGAAGTTCTACAGTTAAGCGTTAATATTCATAATATTTATTCCTATTAACCGACAGGAGTTTATTCACTTTTCATGTGTAATATCCTACCAATATAGATTTGTTCTAAGTAAAATTTAAAGTTAAAAACGATTTCTAATCATATTAGTGCAATTTTGTAAATTACAATGAACTTTAAATTTGTATAAAATATAATTGTTTAGCATGTATAGTAATTTATACATTTATTTAGTCATTAATTGTTGTTGAAACATATTGCTATAATTGTTACTATATTATACTACTTGACTTTACTTAAATTTCTTATTTAACTTTAAATTGGGTATTTTTGGAAATTGAGCAAAAATAAATCAATAAACAAGAAATTATCTTTGTGCAAGAAATGATATACTAAATTTTAATTTAATTTCAAACAGTTTTTCTCTGACAAGAATGATTACATGTTCATGTACAAATGCTTACATATTTGAAGTGAAATAAATTCCAGTCAAGTATAATATTAAATTACGTATTATATTTCTGTTACTGATTCAAATTTCATATTGCATAATGAAATTACGTAAATCATCAATAGATACAAGACAGATTCCATACTTTGAATTTACTTTGCATGCAGTCATTTTCCTACTCGAGCGAGACCAACAATAAGTTTGTTTGAATATGCTGTAAGCATTAGTGTATCTCAGATGACCTCGTGAATTTGGAATCAGTACTATAAGCTTTGATAATACGGACTACGTTATTGACCATAATATGAATTTAATTTTCTTGATCCTGTTTTTCATACCCGCAAAACTTCAGTCTATTTGGATTGCATTAGACACAATAAAATTCACGTAGTCTTTAAAAAGTAGTCGACAGTCATTATTCCTTACTGAACACTAAAAATGTAATCATTTTTTTGTTCAGAGCCAGACAAAATATTTCAAGCTAAAAATTTGCATTTCTCGTCTCTGTATGTTGTTAGGGTCATCATCACTCTATGATTTCTCTTGAACGGAGTAGGTTTACTACGGCATTTCTACAGTTGACATTTTTTCGGACAACTCAAAGTACATGATGACCCTGCATTAAAAATGTATAATTATGTCGACTCGATTGGGTCTACCGACACCGAATTTTGTTTCTACACCGCTGCTAGTTGAACTGACCTGTAAGGTTTGTGAAATGATTTTTGCTAAGAATACATAATATACATCTCGACTCATGCATACAATGTACAACTCATTGTCAGAAAGAAGGATGCTAATCATACAATAATCATACTAACTGATGTAACTGAACTTAATAATATACAGATCAGATCTGTAGCAGACGTAGTAGGCGAATGAATCTCTCTGGCAACAAGAACAACAGAAACTCTGCTGGAAATCCTATGCCAAAATCTTCAGCTGTTAGAATAATATTATGAGCACAATAGTGCATAGTCTGCATAGTATGGAATAGCTAGCGTAGTGTAAGCGTATACAACACATGTTCCGTTGCAAGTGCACTACTCGTGTATGGAATAACATACAGCCAGGAGCAGGGATTGCACGGAGTGAGTGAATGAAGTGATTGAAAATCCAGCTTGCTTTACATCTGCCAAAACTGCCAATTGGGCCGATCTGCATTTGTGTACGTCTGTTATGATTTGGGATTAGGAGGGCCTATATTATTCAACTCCACTTTATTCAATTCTCTCTGCAATTGTTCATGGCAGAGAGAAGAGAGCACCGAAACACGTAGTCTTCATGGTGTGGTGATTGAAAGCAAATAATTAACGTTGAATGTGTCAAACATAAAAATTGGCATTACAATTTGTAGGTAAGACTGATAAATAATTGACACTGGAATTTAGAAATCTGTCACTCTCAACCGAATTGGAGCAGACAAAGTTGGTAAGAGATTCCATTTTTCATTCGTATTTATGAATTAATAATTATGCATAGACTCAGATTCTTGGCTGCTAAATGCAACTCTGTTCAGTATTTCAGCTCCGGAGCAAGATTTGACTGATTTTAAACTTAATTATTAACATATTATTTTACGATTCAAATAGATCAGCAGCAATCAGCCGGCGGAAAAAAGGGTGGATTTGCTAAGTTGTGGTTGGCTGTTGACATAATTAACGATATCAATTATGTAATTATCAGTAGGAATTCACCGTGAGACCTGTCTGTGGCTCAATAATTTAAACCTCATTCTTGAGCTTATATTTTACTTTTTGTTGTATTTCATTGTTTATTATTATTTGTCAACTTTCAACTACAATTTTTCTATAAAATATTTACTGTGATTGTTGTTGTCTATATTATACAACTCCAATCATCAGTCGTCCCTTATTTTTTATCATTTACACATAATTGGTTTTTCCAACCAGCTATTCCAAATGCACTCTGTCTGTCATAGTCATATGTTAATCATTTCCCGTCGTTGTCGTTTATAAAGATTCCTTAATTGTTAATCGACCACAGTCTGTGTTATTGTGTTCTACTTGCTCTCAGCTGTGATCCGACTACTGCGGTTTATATTGTAATTTAAATTAATAAACAGAGTTTGTATTTTCCTTATTGGAAGTGTGCCAATAGTAATAATATTCACGTAGGTACTTAGGTTGTACGTATTATTGCCGGCTATGACATTTTAAACTTGAAATATCACAATCCCATTAATTTTTGTCTACATAGATGGATTTGTGAAACTTGTGAAGAAGATAATTGTTTTAGAATCAAGATGAAGGTGGAGGGAAGCAACAAGTACACAGTGAAGTTAGTTCCGAATTATTACAGTCAGGAAGACACAATTCGGGAAGTAGTTACTGTTCTGGATCACCTAAACGCTATCACTAATGAAATCTTCTCATCTATTCGCAATCGTATTGCAGAGAGTCGCAGTCAAATATACGCATTAAATACAAGAGTTTCTAAAGCGTCCGAGCAAATTGCTTTAATGAAATCATCTCAGAAAGCCATAAAAATTGTGTCTTCAGCTAAATTTCCATGCGACGATAACAATTCTATGAATGGAAACAACTATCAATCTCCAATGCACAGAAACTTCCCCGTTCTAATGTGTAAGCCTGTAGCTCCAATCGAGACTTATCCGTACAACGTCGCTAGGGAAGAGAAGTTAAAATCTCAGCAGTATATGGACTACGGACCTCAGATTAAAAACTCGGATGAACTTATAGCATGCTTCCATGTTCGTGAAAGTCACATTGGAAATTTAAATCAGTTGGACACTTTGTACGAAGTGGGCTTGGGAAATCCGTCTGAGAAATTAAAACTTGTGGACTCTTTCTTTTTATTTAACACCGCAGAAAATCCGTAAGATCGTTATTTCACATCCTTAAAAATAGAATAAGATGATGTCGTGAATCTTCAATACAATGTTGTATTATTACGCAATTTTAAGATTGTATGGTAATCGGGTTTATTTTAGGTATCAGCAGTATCGAGTCGTGGAAAGAAGTCAACTGCTAGAAAGAGGAGTTGGTTCGATGCGAATTAAAAAGGGAGACCTTGCTAGAGTAGAAGTAAGTCCGGTTCCGCCTGTAGAGACTGAAGTAAAAGACGAAGAAATTGAAGCTGATGACTTTTATTATTATCCTTCTTCCGTTCGCATTCCAGATATTGATGTACCTGACCATCTTCCAGATCTTCCAGGTATGTTCACCATCATTTATGAACACAGAAAATGCCAATCATTAATAAACCACGCCTACTTTTGCTTGTACTTAAATAATTACATTAACAATTTTGCAGGAATTGCGGATAACTTAGATTTACCAGCTTTAGAAACGATGCCACCCCTTTTCCCCCTGCAAAGACCTTCCTCTCTATCTACTTCCACTTCCATGAGCTCTAACTTTAGTTCTATGTTTACAACACCGACGTCTCCACCCCAAAAATCTTCCACATTTTCGTCCGCAAACAAACCTGTTGACTCCCCTCCTCCGGCTAGGACGGTGGAGAATCAGGTAAAACCGATAGTAACTAAACCTGTAGATACAGTACCTAAAATGTCAATGCCCGCCACACCCGTAACACCGGCACCAATTGCAGCAGCAATCCCGTCTTCTACTTCTACCCCAATAAAAGTTTCTTCTGGTCCACCTCCTCCCCCACCACCTCCTCCTCCACCAAATGCTATACATGTATCTGGGCCACCGCCTCCTCCTCCGCCTCCACCTCCTCCTCCTGATCTGGAGCTTTCTGCTCCCACTGAGCAAGTAAAGTCAACTTCTGCTAAATCCGGTGCCGCACCTCCGACTGGTCCTCCAGATGTGAGAACTAATTTAATGGCTGCTATTCGGGAGGCTGGAGGAACATCCAAACTTAGATCAGCGAAGGACAGAAAATATGAAGCCAAGAAAAAGAAACAAGAACAAAAAGAGAAAACGTCCGTAGTTGAGTCTGGAGATACTGGAGATTACATTTCAGATTTGAAAAAAGCTTTGGACATGAGACGGAAGGTACAGAAACCTATAAATTCTTTATACAATTTCTTGAATAATATAATTATTTGTGTTGCTTACCATTTGTTTTGCAAACAATGTTGTGCAAAAAGCATTTCCACATAACTGTAATGGATTAAAATCGAAAACAGAAAATATCCAAATTGTTAGTAAAAAGGAGTTAAAAGTGTTCTACATTTTTTAGGGAATTTCAGGGTTAAAAGACGATAACCAGAAACAAGGCGGAGCCGGAATAGGTGATATTATGCAAAAGATGGCGAGTACAATTCCAATGATGGAAGAATCGTCAAGCTCTGCTACAGCTGGGGGAGGATCAGATGATGACGATGACGATGATGACTGGCTAGAAGACTAATTTCTGGCACAATTATAAATGAAGTACCTTTCGCGACAGTAAACGGACTCATACAAGACTTTGTTACCTACCACAATTCCAGTGCCAAGAAGAAGCCTGAAAGTCGGCATTTATTTGTGTTGGCAATAATATTTATATTAGGTGCTCTACTTATTTATACTCTGCATAATAGTATTACGTACTGAACTACTAGTAAGGCGGTACTCACATAATTCCTTCCTTTGTCTTTTATAATATTTCTGATCATAAGTCGAAAACGTCTCAAAATATTCCAGAAGAATCAACTGTAGCAATTAACAACATGTGTACTGTGTACTGTGTACTATGTACCGTACCGATCACATTTTATAACTGAAGTTGGAAGGTTGTTTCTAGTAGGTACCGAAAATCAACGGGATTTCATGTTGAGATTGTAACATTCTATCCATTTTATTATGATACCTTCTATAAACCGTTCAAAGCTTAAAAAAGTAATGAGCGAACTCGATATTCAATAAATGCTTCAATCAAGAGTGAACAGGTGACGTGTCTTTGATAAATCAAAAAAGAGCAGGTGTTGAGTCTTGATTGAAGTTCATTAAATGTTGTTAGTACAAAAGTATAATTTCCAAAAACATTGGAAATACAACAAAGAGTCTGTTGGTACCGACATATAACTGTCATTGAGCTCCCACTCTCACTGGTGATATTAGGTCTTCAGTTTCATTGTCAAAAACTAAACTAAATATTACAATGCATTTTGAAACTACCACAGTCAATTAACAAAAACTATACCTCTGAATACTAATATATAACTAATCATGATTTATATTCACTCGTAAATAACTCAGACAAATCAATCATGTTAAACTCGCTTTTTAATTGTAGTTGCAATGCATTATTTAATAAATGTTTATCCAAAACGAATTTTGTTACAAATCGATCTTATAATTCATTAGAATTTCATTTCAAATCATATAACATTATAATGTCTAATTGTCTACCATATTTCAATACACCGAGTACCTGTTACAAACGTATAAGGTACTCCAGCAAGATCTATCATTATTGCTGCCTGCATTATTACATGCCGCTAAATTGAGACACTACACAGACTACACACACACTATACTTATGCCGTTCTACAATTAAAATGCAATGAACTGTGTGCAATGTGTGGTATAATTTAATAGCGCATTTTAGTATTATTATTTATCTGTATTGTGGTTTCTAGCATAAACTATTGCAATTCTATTAAATATTAATTGTGCTGCAGTTTTCTCAGAGTTTTTAAAATCGCTGGCTGCATCCTACAGGGAGATTAGATGCAGCACAGTGCATGATTGTTGACGTACTAAGGCTTCATGATGCTCTACCTCGTAATTGTGGTTGGTGTCATGGAAAAATGAATTGTATACAGGAAAGAGACAGCTAAAAAATTCCGTTGTTTATCATTTTTATTTGTTTGTATGATTATTACAGAGTTAAAATACTTGTGTGTTTTTCCTTTCTGTTCAATAGATTTCGCTTGGCGTTTTAGTTGCTTGGCTTTCACGAGGATTAGCTTGGCTTGTTTTCTCACTCATTTTACTTTTAGTCGCAATAATATTAGTATACATTTTTCATTACATTAAGTGCACCTCTATATAGATTCTGTGTTATCAGTAAAGTTTAAGATATACAACAAACTACTTTCATATAATTTAAATTCGATTGTAACAATTAGCATCGTCCTTTTGCAGGCACGAGAACTGTACGCGACGTTTCTTTACAAATACGCGGATTTTCAATCATCGCCTCTTGTTAAACAGTTAATTCGATCTTGCTTAATTCTGTAACCTAATGATAATATAATTGTAACATTTTAGACTATAATATTACTTGCTATGTATACCATTTCACATAATTTCTTCCTGTAATGTGTACATAACTATTTCATTATCAGTACAATAGTAACAAGGTGAACACTATTTTTACCGTACATTGTTACGTAAGTTTAGCCGATCATCAATGATGAATAAGTTTGTAGCTCTGAAATTGTAGCGGAAATATTAAATCAACATTACTTGAACAGTAAATGTTTTCAGGGAATATGGAGGGTCGCGTGTGGTTGTAAGACTCTTCACTTCTGCATTAAACAGAGAAATGAGAGCAGAACGAGCTCACAATTAATTCAATTCACATTAAAGCAACAATTTTATGCAATTGTTGCGTGAGGACAATTTACGACAGTAAAAGTAAGCGAAACATTTATTTTTTACACTAACTAATTTTACATATAATACGTATATGTGATGGTTTAAGGTTTAATTACAAAAAATGTGAATTAGAACAATTAATTTACATACATATAGAGAGTGGATGACAATGAGATGAATAGTAATTGCATTACAATGACAAATCATTAGGACATAATAATTATATCATATAACAATGATTGCGAGGTAAGATTCATTTGATTCCCACAAGTAGAACACGGACATATACATGAAATGTGCGATGGACACAGAAAAGGGCTACGGTAAAACAAAGGGGTCAAAGACAATATTAAAGTAATCATTCTATTTATACATCGACACTTTTCACTCAAGACACACATGATGTACGTAGCAATCATAACATTGTTGTGTAGTACAAGGAGGAAGACATTGGAACCATAATAATCGTGGTATTGTATAATATTATGCGTACAACAGCTATGTAATTTGAGACTCTGTATCTCCACACTCGTCGGAAGTTGCATTTTTGAGTGCAGATTTTGTCTTACGACAAAGTGCAAATATCTTTGGCGTAATTAATCTATGCAGTGTGTTGTACACGATTTGACATTATCCCATGTTGTAGAATGTGGATTTTCTTGGTTTTTGTTGTTGTTGTGCTATGTCTAACATCCTTAAAAAGAACATTTGATTAAAATGTGTACATACATAACAAATACATCGACAATAACGAAACATAATAATATTACTTCTTTTCTTACAGTCACAAAACACTAGATTCCGTATGAAAGAGACTCAGCGTTGATCTCAGTTGTTTAAAAATACAATTTCCCGGAGTTCATTTATATTTCTATATTTTAACCTGACGTTTTATATCTAATCTACTACTCATCATCTACTCAGACAGACAATGTTCACAAAACAATATAATATACTATATATTCATAATACGGGAAAAACACTCCAACATTAATAATAAGTTTAGTAATACTTATCACCTGATTAGTCTACATTAAATAACATTACAAAGGAGGAGTACGGTTAATAGTAAGTTTCAAGTTAGGATCATAATTATCGTACAGTAAAATTGGAATTGACTGAAAATTCCACCTTATTTTCTGTTTCCTTTAAACTAGCGAGTACTGCGGGTCCTTCTGTCAATAAATTTTGGCCATGTGTGGTCTATCATACTGTAAGTTGTATATCATGTAACAGTTTTAGTTGTGTGTAGAATACATTTGATTTCATTCTCAAATGGGTTTGTTTTATTTCTAAACATGAAGTGAGAACTTAAGGAATCGTGGAGGGGCATCCCAGGAGACTGGTTCACACTGGAAGGGAAAAGAGGAGAAGCATTCGGAAATTCGGAATAGATGACAAATGACATGCAGATGAGATGAAGAGAGCAGTCTTCTAGCCTTGAAGTAGTCAAACAGTAGCAGTGTGGTGCAGGGATGTCGAAAGTTTTTTTTCCAGGTTATTCTGGGGAGGGGGAGGG
>JABASD010005480.1:0-12324 GCA_019776165.1 Pogonognathellus flavescens
CCCCCCCCCCCCTCATTTCTCAAAAAATAGGTTATTTGCGGGCAACAGGCTGCAAAAAACCAATTTTTTACACTTTGTGACCCCCTCAAACTTTTTGTGACACTACCAAATGGCAATCCTAGTCACGTGCCTCAGCTTGATATGCAAAACAAAGAATAATAATTTAGTTCAATAAACACAACAATGATAATCATGCACTTTCCTTACGTTTTACAGAAACAAAGCTTGCGAGTACTCATCAACTTGGTAAAAATTGTCTTTTATATTGTGTGTGTTATTTGATTTGCCAATATATCATCCTATTTATTTTATTATTTAATCTCTTTCAGACTAATAAACTGTCTGAATACTTCAATGTACTGGAAGAAAAAATGTTGCACAATCAAAGAGACTCAAATTCAACTAACCTAACCTGGTGCTAGTTCAAATGGTACGAGACATAATTTCGCTCTTGTCAAATTTACAGCAGCGGCCTTTTTCAGTGTTCTGTAATTTTTTAAAAATCCGTTTACCAATGGTTTATTTATTATAGATTCGCGAGCAAAACATTTCTGTCCATAAGCTCTTGGAAACAACGAAAAATATAAGCAGCTTGCAAGAAACAGTGGAAGAACTTAAGGTGTTTTCAAAATCACGTTTCCTTAACATATCCATATATAATAAAATAATAATAATAATTTGAGTTTATTCATGGATCGATATGGCCACATCCTTTACAATCATTTACAGATATTTTAATTTGACAAACATTTCATCTTGATTAGAAGTAAAATTTTTTAATATTAATTCAGCTGTTTTAAATTAACAATTTCTTTAATAGTTTGGAAAATATTTCACATTTCGCTTCATCGAAATATTTAAACAAATTGTAGAAGTTATTTACATTTAGTCCTACTACGGTATCAGATTTTTTCATCAGCTCATTCCTAATGTAGATATATTGTAGACAATTTAATATTAAATGGAAAATATTTTCGGATTCATTCAGATCACATTTATTACAATTGTGTTAATAAAGCTCACACCAGATAGGAGCTTCTCTGTTTTAATTTTTAAGATTAAAATTCTTACCCGTAATTGTAACATGAACACATCTATATAACATCTGGTGGCAAATAGTAAATTACACATTTCAAGTTTTAAAAAAAGATTCTGCTTTTTACATTTCCGCAGAAATATTAAAATATTTGGTTTTATTGGTCAAAACATAAAAAAATTAATTAAAATATTATAATGATCCGAGGCTTCCCAAATGTGACCTACTTACTCAATTACAAAAAAAAAATTACTATTTAGACAATTATTGATGAAAAATGTGCTGCTTCAGCTGACGTATTGAAATTAAATGTTACGATTGGTGAACCTCAAACATTGACACGTAAGTATTTAACACACTAAATATATAGTAAAGCACAACAACATAAATAAATCATTAAAGATGTAGTAAAGTAGCCTTAGTAGCGTAAGATACACATTCACTAAATGTTTACTATCAATTTGTCAACTTAATTGTCCACTGTTGTTGTCACATTGCAAATTGTTGTTGCAAACTGTTTGCCAAACTTTTAACAAATTCAGTTAATTCGTAGCCGTGATATCGAAATTAATGATACACCTTCTTTTTTGAAAATTGTTTGCATGAAAATTAGCAACAGAAAAATTGAAAACCTTTTGCTTATTTAAAGCTTAAAACTGGTCACGCAATTTTTTAATCTTTTGTTATTTTTCTTTCTCTTGTATTTTTCTTCCCGTTCTTCTTTTTATTTTTCACCTATTCCTCCCTTTCTTTTCACTTGCTTTCTATTTTATTCCTTACTGCCTTTCCTTGTGCATTTTCCTTTCCATTTAATTTTTTACTTCATAATAAAATTTGCTACTGCTTGGAATAAATTTACAAAATATTTCCATTTTCTCTCAGGATATTGTTCGCATTTCATGCGAGATTAACGATCGCTGATTTGAGAATATAAATGACATTTAAAAAGTAAATTCAAATAATTAAATTTATGAAAACCTTCTGACAGCCGTAGGAATTAGTTTGGTTACTTTTGTATATAAAGTATTTTTTGCAGCAATGAACCATGGACAGGGCATTAGACCCAATGAAAATGTCAAGAACCGTGAAGATCTTTTAAAATACCTGGGCGGAATAACCGGCCACAAAACTATTTCTGGATTGTTTGTCCTATATACAGGTAGTAGCAGTGTCAAAGGAGTTCAAATCCTGAACAAGACTGCTGGAAAGTCTCCTGGAATCATAAGCACACATATTCCAAATTACCTATCAAACGTGACCATATGGAACTCTTTTGTTAGCGACGTAATTTCTCTCTGGAATAAAAGGTATTTAGTGCGCATTGTGTGGAGTGGGGGATCCGTACACTCACTAGCAGTAACTAAAATTTTCACTGACATCATCAATACAAATGAAGTTGAAAAACGGTGGATCGATCTAATCACTGACGGTGGTCACTTAAATCAAGAATGGAAAACGCAGTTAAACTTACTTGCACATCATTTACATCAACTTCAAGCTGCAGGAGTCATACCAATATTGGATATTTTTCCAACCATGACTTATAAAGAGTTTATATGGAGTGGACGTCCTGGAGTGAATGGAACTGCAATGTTGTACAAAATAACACACGATTACTTGACCAAACATCACAACCTCACTTCACTCGTTTGGACTTGGTCCTTACACAGTTCATATCTGTCTGAATTTGAGAAACTTTGGCCTGGGAATGAATATGTGGATGTGGCTAATGTTTATATGTTTAGTAAACAGGAGCTTCCAATCAACGAATATCAGAAATTGGTAGTAGTAGCAGGAGAAATACCTTTGTCAATGGATTGTATGTACACGGTTCCTCCG
The DNA here is from genome assembly GCA_019776165.1 of Pogonognathellus flavescens. Classification (NCBI taxonomy): domain Eukaryota; kingdom Metazoa; phylum Arthropoda; class Collembola; order Entomobryomorpha; family Tomoceridae; genus Pogonognathellus; species Pogonognathellus flavescens. Next base: position 2,876 of record JABASD010005480.1, read on the forward strand.
TCTCAACTGTTGGCTGCACAACCACGGTGGACCTGGTTTACAGCTGATGACACTAAATTAGAGAATACACGCTACAATAATAACAGCAATATCAATTCGGTGCTTAATTCTATTTATGTCCTGAACAAAAAAGATATTGCTTTCTTTAACAAAACAATCTGAAGGGTGTCAGTAACAAGTGTGTCACTGTTATCCCCGAAAAATGTTTGGGAGTTTGACTACATTGGTATGCCGAAACATTTAAACATTTTAGATTGTTTGTTTTTAGTCAGGAAATGTATACGATGGTAGTATAATCTGTACTTGAATAATATTATTAAAATTTAAAAAACTAAATGTTTGGAAACTAGCACCAATTAAAGAAAACAACGCAGACCTGTTTAAAACATTATCGTAATATTAAATATGTTTTAGTTTTGTTATAATTCGTCCGACTGGTGACATTGGAAATGTGCCGCTCCAAATCAAAAATCGAAAAGGGTTTGTAGCGTTTATCCCGATTATCTGAATACCCATTGATTGTATTTTTTATTCCACATTTCAACAAAGACGTTTACATTAGATTAATAGCTATGAAAAATTATTTAACATAAATACCTAATATTTAACACAAATAAAACAAATTAAAAACTTTTCAAATTTCAAATACAGTCGCGTTTAAAAATGAGTAGGTGCTTCCACAACCATAATATATGTCTCCAAAAAATAAATATCTGATTCTAACAATATGCTTCGCGTTGCAACTAAAGCATGTAATGCTACGATATTTAAATATGACTATGAGCTTCTACTATTATTACTATTATATGACATAATATTAATGTCTTTTAAAAATATGTCGTTGATTCTGACACATTGAGAACCATTGCATTTATAGCATGGAATCGTTTTTGAACATTACCGCAGATATATGGACCATTATAATATAACTAAAACTATGCTTCGGTCATCTTGACTCACATCTCGTATCTACTTCAACAATTTTAAGACACTTGTAAATTTAGTTCAGTGATTTTTAGTCACTTCTAAATTAAATTTGGCCATTATGAAGTACAAATTTGACTTCTGGAGCAACTTGAGCCTCATTGAGACACTGGTATAGTCGTAGAGTTAAGACCTAAGTTAGTCGATAGTCTTTCTGAAATAATTTAATCTGACATTTTAATGAAATAAATCAAAGATTGTAATTGCCAAAATCAATATTGCATTTAGCATTGCGCATTGGTGTGGGTGAAAAAGGCTTCACTATGAAAGGCAAATGCTGCACGAGATGGTATTTTAGGGTTCATTTTATATTTTCTAAGATTGCTGATTTAAGACAATTAAATAATATTTTGTCTGTTACTATTTTTTGGCTCTCAGTGGTCTACTGACCACATGGGCCCTGAGATTTTGTTTCACCAGTGCCCAGCGTAGCTTAGCAACTGAAATTCAAACATACTTTTATGACATATTATTGTACATTGTACAATTTTATAATGATCTCATAAACAATGACACCACTTAATTTAATGAAAAAAGTATTAAAAATTGAGTATGAATTCTACTGCTCTTTTTCCCATGTTGAAGTAAATTATGATTCTTCGATAATGGACATAAATATATTTTCTGCGTTTAATGGCATTTTTTTAAACGTGCGGAATATATTTTATATTATATACCCCAAAGTATTATGTATCATATTACACACCCGCACAATTCTGAAACATATTAGCGTAGAGAACTTTTGGAATTAATAAGATCTAAATTGCAACACAATACAATTATACCTTCTTGAAAAATCCAGAAGTTGTCAACATGCTTTTTGTGTCTTGGCTTGTCACAACCATGTGTAATGTACAATGTTTTAATTTTAGTTCAAGAGAGTATGCAATCTTCGTTGTTTTATGTCTCTCCATGCATACGGTTGTAATGATTTGTTAAACGAACTCTCTTCCTGAAGGCACTTCCACAACTTGAGCATTTGTGCGGCGTTTCTCCAGTATGAGTCATTTCGTGCATTTTTACCTCATCTGACCGAAGAAATGATTTTGAGCAAAAAGAGCAATGATACGGTCTCACTCCAGTATGAATCTTTTCGTGTCTTTTTAAATCACTTGACATAGTGAATGATTTTGAACAAAAAGGACACTTGAAAGGTCGTTCTCCTGTATGAACTCTTTCGTGTTTTTTTAAATTAAATCGTCGCCGGAATGTTTTTTCACATAAAGAACATTTGTAAGGTTTCTTTTCGGAGTGAATTGATTCGTGTTTTTTTAACCTGTTTAACGTTTTAAATAATTTTTCACAAAACGAACATTTGTAGGGTGCTTTTGCAGAATGTATTGTTGTTTCATGTGCACTCAGGTTCCTTGACGATTTAAAAGACTTTTCACAAAAAGAACATTTGAAATGTCTGCTTCTGGAGTGAATGATTTTATGCGCACTCAAAATACTTGATCTAGTAAATGATTGTTCATTCAAGTGAAATTTGTCAGGGCTCTTTCCAGAGTGAGTTTTTTGGTGCCTATGTAAGTCCCATTTTCTTTTAAATGGTTCTGAACACCCGATTTCTTTACATTTGATAGAGTTTTTTAAGACCATTGTTCGGCGCATTATGATCATCTAACGCTTCTTCACGTTTTGTATTTGCTTCTCCAGCACCATCAACAATCTTCGGTGTATTTTTGTTTCTGTCAGGCAGATATCCTGCAAAACAGTTATTATGTGTTTAGAAATAGATAGGAAGTAAATTGCTTTAATGACAATAAAACGTTTCTACGTAGAAGATTTAATGCTTTGATAACTAAAATGAATTATTATTCTGCATATATGATATTCAGTACTATTATTTTTAACATGTATATCTTACTTAATGAAACAAAACGCTATTAATCAAGAAAAATTGATATGGGAAAATGCAAGCTTTGAACACAGAAAAACTAAACAGTTAACATATGTAGGAGAATAAAATTGATTGAGTTTTACTTTCTAACTGGTTCATAGGCATTTTCACACTTTTAAGTAAATCTGATAGGGATATTGTTTTCTTTTTTTTAACATCCTGTACATTTGTTGTTGTCATTTGCTGATTTGGTACAGTTTCTTTTTGAACTGTGTCGGGCACGTTTGAAAAAGTTTCATCAAAAGAATATTTTATGTCAATTTCATCGTTTGAACAAATACCATTTTCACCTTCATCTTTAGCAACATTTTCATGATCATCTGTGTCAAACCAATAATTTGTAAGTAAATCATCTTTTTCTTCATGTGAGTCTGACGGTAGTTCCTTTGACACCCTTTCATTTACTTCTCTTTTAACAATCGCGTTTTCTAGGATCACAATGGAATCACTATCGGGATTATTTTGAAGTATACACCATTTTCCTATTTGTGGAATGAATTGAGAATTGATGAATCGATTTCTGTCTTTTTCATTTTCGACGAGAGTTCTTAGTTCTGAAATCCGATATTCCCTTTCGCAGCTTTTTAACTTGTTCTTCGAGATTGTTAATTGACGTGCAGGCTCATAACAATAACTGCAACATGACACTTGATTTTCATTCTCGAAAGAGTAAAGTGTGTATATAAGTCTTTAAATGTTTTAGCAGTTGTTCCCCGTTTAGTTTTGTCAATGTTATGTTTTTTTCATTATTAAAACAGATCCAACAACTTCTCCTATTTTCTAGCACTGCTGGATCGCCCATTGTTTGTGACTTCTTAATTTCTACTTCGATTTAGCAAATAACATACACAAACTAAATCATAATAAAACAAACTATGAATTTATTATTATTTTAAATTGGAAAGAACTTCAAATTGTGACTATTGTCCGACTATAACAATATTTGTTTTGCATTTTGAATACAATCTTTCGTTGTGCGATTTCCAAGGATATTCATGATGTGTATGCTAGCTTAGTATAAGTCCACAAATACGAAATATTGACGGAGAGAATTGCGCCACGAAACAAGTATAACCCTTCTGTATGATGTAAGAATGCGGTTATATGTAAAATGATGTGGGGGAGTGAGAACGGAGTCACGCAGTGCATTAAACTTTAATTCTTAGGGTTTTATTTACTGTCAAATTAAACCTTATCAAAATACAACTATTATAATGTGATTCTGAATTCATCGGGCAAGCTCGGTGGATTCGGAATCACGGGTAATATTAAATATAATTTCACTAAACACTAATGACACAAACCGTTTGGTCACAACACGTAGTTCTCTCGTCACGGAGATGTTGATCGTCTCGACCAGAAAGAGAATATATGTTATAGCGGTCACCGCCTAAAATAGAGTGCTGGAGACTTCTCCTGTGAGTTGAGATGTTGGTGGACGGTTTGCCTTATCGGCGATTAGTATGTTGTAGTTGTCGGGCTCTGCCTCTTCCATGAGCCTGGCGCGCTACACAAGTAATTTAGAAAGGCAGTCTGTAATATAGTTGTCCCAAAAAAAACTTCTATCTCGAAACTGTGTATTCTCTCTCTGTGAATTTTGTGAGTGAAACAGTTAATCAAATGAATGGTTGATGTAGTATGTATGCTGTATATACGACATAATAATTACGCAGCTCCAAATTTATTATAATGTAATGTAATCAGCGGCGAATGTTTCTACTGATTATCAATGACTACACTGGCAGTCTCCTTTTGCATGCAAATTATCAAACACCGATCGGATAGACATTTTACAAGCTGAATCCGACTATAAATCACTTCATCTATTCTAAGTGGTTTACTGTTAAGCATTCTCTGAAAAAAATTAATCTGAGATTTGAGGGAAATAAATCCAATTTGTTATTGTTTATAAATCAAGATTCCATTTAGCATGGACGTGGGTGAAAAACGCTTCATGATGAAATACAAATACGGCAACAGATGATATTTTAGGGTCAATCAGTTCACACCTTCATGACCTTTGACATTTTAGAATCATTATTTTGTTAACCCAGCCTGCACAATACACTGCATTTAAATACTCCTAAGTCAGTTCTATTTATGTTTGTAAGTGAAAACCACCAAGTTTGAAATTTGGTGAGATTGGTGACGACCGATGAAGTTTAAATATTTTCAGAAATGAGAATTGATGCTTTTAAATATAATGTATTAGTAAAAATTGTTGTTCTATTCTGCTGCTAACTTAACTTATTTGACCACCCTTTGGTGACTTTGTTAACAATATTATTCTTGCGCTACTTTATTACAGCTTTGAATGATTTATTTCAAAACCCTTATTGAGTTAGTAATAAATCTATTATAACTATTCTGTTCATCTGCCATTGGCGTAAGTAATTGATTAAAATGAATTCGTTTTTGGACAAATAATAAATCGCTACCTTAATCATGAAAACCGACAAGTTAATTTCTCATATCATAACAAACCGACAAGTCAATTTCTCATATCATAAACAAACCGACAACTCAATGATATAAGAATTAACTTGTCGGTTTGTTATGATATGAGAAATTAACTTGCCGGTTTTCATGATTAAGGTAGCGAAATTAGACTGTTATATTTTCATTGAATTATCAGCAACATATATTGCCATGCCAAATTGACCCTCGTGATCGTTTGCTTTGATTTGCTCAGATCACCTCTTGAAAACCGCCCCAAATCCAAACAATTTTATAAATAACTCAAAATGTGCTTTTTCAATTAATAATTGGCTGTAAAGCGGTTAAATGGTATCAATCAAACGTTGACTGTCGATCTCATGACTCTTTCCCAGAAACATATCATTTCCTTGGAGAAGCAAACAAAAAGTTCGTTAAATGCTAGTTTTGACTTTCTTTAGCTACGTTTGCACAAACAGTGAATATAATGTAATAAAATTGAAACGGAACGTAAACCGATTTTAGTATATTTCTTCAAATTAATATTAAATTAATTAAAATTAAATAAGACTAACTCAGACATGTTACGAAACAAGCAAGCATAGGATATTTGGTTAAGCTGATAAAACCAAACTAGATAGAACTAAAACCACAATAAGCTCATTTTTTAGGTGTTAGGATAAAAATACATAAATAAGCAAGTTTACGGCTGACAAAGGCGAAATAACAAAAAATTGAGCTCAGCTACTACAGTTTGACCATAAACATTTTCCTGTTCAAGGGCTGGTAATGCACGCAATATGGTTTTATTGCACTAACCTACGAAGATTGTTTATATAATATTTTATAAATTATGAAGCCACACCGAAAGCTGTAGCACAATTCGAAGCACTTTGGACTTTTATTTCTTTAATAAGAAATCCACGTTTACATTAGCAAAAGCTACGACGTTGTCACAGGCAGACTTGAAAGCGAAGCACATAATAAGCAAAAGCCAAACTACAAGCAAAAATCCCAAAAACTCTACAAAATTCTATTGATTTTATGACCAACCGTCATAAAATCAAAGCTAAACTACATTTCCTCCAGCAGCAGCAACTCCAAAAACACTACTCTACACTTTGCCCATCCCCAAGATACTGAATGACTTTTTGTCAAAGTCACTCAGGGACAAAATAATCCCTTGGCTTCTCTTTTTCCTTTGTTTTGTCGTTTACTGCAAGTAAACGACCTCATAATCATAATTCTCATTATCAGAAATGTATAAACTTATACATTTCTTTACACTGGACACAGGTAGGTAGGTAGCCCCTTTGTTCCCGGCCTATGATATTGTATAGTTGTAAGTTGTAATTATCTTACAACTATACATAACAAACAGTCGCAGTCTCAGGCAAAGTAGCTATTTTGCGTAAGCTATACCGAGCATAATATTCAGTATGCTCACAATATGATTATAACAATGCGAAAGGTATGCAATAAATGTAAATCAAGTTTGTGGAAATATGAACACAAGGTAAAAGGCAAATGCCAGTGGCGACGAGAGTAGTAGTAGGTAACCCTGCAAGGCAAATTGAAATGCCATACTTGCATTTAATATAAGTGAGCTCAAGAATTCGAGGTCTTTCCTTTTCAAAATCCTTATAGCACACTAAAAGACACTTAAGTACAGACACAAGCTACTTACAGTTCCCAATTTACAATATTACAACAGGAGTAACATATAAAATAAATCTGTACTGCGACAACTAAGGAAAAGTAATAAGTCATATATATAACACAGCACAGGTATTTTAACTATCAAGATCATTGTGTTCAGTTAAAATGTAAAAGATCACCCATGAAACGTCAGCTGGCAATACATCATGATCTTTTTAGTATCTCTCTCAGAGGAGTTCCATTTGCTTTGGTTGTTTTCCTCAAGCTCAGATTTATTTATCAAAGGCCTGTCATGTTAAGCGTGTCACTCGCGTCCACATGTCCACTGACATTCAGCGACAGTCGTCGTTCTTACTTGATGCTATACAATCCATTCCTTGTTAAACTTTTATATACCTACCTCTGTACTTACAAAGTGTAAGTGGTTGCTGTACATTGTAAACATTGGTTAATAAATCTATTTTTGCATTTGTGGATTTAGTAATGAATGAAAAGACCTTTTGTGATAATGCTTCTTACAATAACTCTGAAGGTGAAGTAATTTAAGCGTACAGAGCGAGATATTGATATTTTGTTAACAATTTCTTGTTACATAGCTACTTTGCTTTTAAATTAAAATTTATCAGAAGGGTAATTGCGGCAGCTCAACTTACTGAAAACAGTGAAGCGTGATGTAAACCGAGATATTATTATACAGAATGTAAACTGATTAATTCTTCTGTGTATGGATATTGCACACAGAACAAAGCAAGGCAAACTGCAAAATGAGCAACGTGATAAATAATTAAATACCTTGTTTGTTTAAGCTGGAAATATTTTTACTTGTGATGTATGTTAATAGGGCAATATAGAATTTCATTCATTTTCTTCTTGTTTTAAATTTTAAACCGCTACATATAATTTTACTGTACAAAAAATCTTATTGCATATAAGATATTATTAGGTCCGACGATAAAGTGTTCTTCTAAAATTTGCTGCAGAAATGCAATAAGTAGTTGCACTTCTTGTCTCTCCTTCCGTATACCGTCCGTCATTACGATAAGAATATTTTTCTGTGTGTAATTTGATTAAACCTGTAGAGAAATTCTATGTAGGTTGATTAATATTATGTATGTACTATTTAATAAGTCTAGACAGATTTTTTACAAGAAAATGTCATTATAATTTATAATAGTACAACTTTTCACTCTGAAAAGTTTTTGACAGAGTCTGCCCTGCCTTTTGTCATGTCACTGTCACATAGCAGTATGTCACGTTATACAATTCCTTTGGTCGTATTACCTTTCCGTTTCCCCCCTTTTTATGTAAATTAAATACGTAATTAAAATGATTTTCAAAAACAATCTGCAGTTCATTTTGTTTTGCGACTTTGTTGCATTTTCATCATTGGAATAACCTACAAAATTGAAATACAAAAAATTAATATTTTAGATTAATTTCACCAAAAGGAATCCGTACTTCCAAATTCCTGTAAGTGTAATGAGACATTTTTCATGATAATTTTTCTATTCCTTAAGAAAGACCTTTAATGCCCTACTAATGTCTTTTACAACACTGCATCATCATATTTATGCAATAATTTAATTGTCTGCATGTTATTACCGTACAATTAATGCAGTAAAGAATTCTGGAGAGAGAGAAAGAGAGAGGAAAACATTCGCCTTTATTGTTCGCACCCAATAAAAAACTAATAGCTCGTATAAATTAAAATCTGTAGCTCCCCACTGTGAATATAAAGTGAAATGAGCATATTTTAATATAAAAGCACGCCCTGGACGATTAAATTATATAGGAAATAAAGGGAAGCTTTAATATAACAACATCCATATAGAGCAATGCACATTACCCTGTATAGTGATGATGCATTGATGTTAGTCAAGCAAAACTTCGTTTTATTATTCTGTACTTATACATTCCCACTTCTTCCAAAACGTACTTCCCTTGCATGCAAAAATCACATAATATTTTCCCTGTAGCGTTATTAAATGTACAAACGGTAAACAAATGCATAGAGTCTTATAAGAGTAAGCATTAAGAGTGTTATAGATATAATTCATATACTAGGATTTAATTTTGTGTGTACAAATTTTTACAAGTGTGTAATACACAAAGGAGAGGTTGAGGCTGATGAAATTGTGTAAAATTGCGTGGTGTGGTTAGATTTAGATGAAAATGAATTTGAATCTGTCGATTATTCAGAATTTGTATGCTGGATCGCAACGCAAAAGATTTTCTACCACATAGAAGAGATACGTTGATGTTTTTGCACACGATTATTATTATGATTTTATATATGTAGGCAGTTTTTCTCATACACATGGTGTACTTGTACTTACTTCATCTCTCTTGCGTGTACTTGAAGTGTATAGTAACTACAGAATTTTTACACATAATATATAAGACTGCAATTACTTTATCGCTTTCGGTTAAGCTTTTATCTCAATAATAATAACAATAAAAATAATCATAA
>JABASD010005481.1:0-12323 GCA_019776165.1 Pogonognathellus flavescens
TCACACAATATGTCACACAATATGTCACACAATATGTCACACAATATGTCACACAATATGTCACACAATATGTCACACAATATGTCACACAATATGTCACACAATATGTCAGATAATATTAACTTTCCCCGTGGAGTGGTGGAAAATTTCCATGTCTCAGTTTATTTGAAATTCTGGTTGTTGCAGCTGCTTATATCGACAGATTGTAATTGTAACTTGTAATTACTTGATTACATGTAAGTACTTGGTAATTTTCTCACAATGAATTTGATACTTGTTGTAATTACTAATTGCATATATAAGCTATACACTAAACTAATATTATGTGACTTTAATACATATTTTATGTTGTGCGTTCAATAAATAATAAATGTCCATGATTGTTAGTAGAAAGTAGTACAAGTAGTTGCATAATAATAATAAGAATGAATTGTCAGTTATCTTTGGTGCTAACGAATTCCACAAAAACTGTAGCAAAAATTGATTTGTGTGTAAGGGTGGGGGAGGGACACGACTGTGTTCTGTTCAAAAGGGGATTTCTCTGCGCATGCATAAACGTGCAGCCTGGACAGAAACAGTTTTGACTTCTGACTCCAACTGGAACGGAAAAGGACGAATGAAAAGGATTTGAGGGTGCACATGCACAGAGAACAAAACGAACGTAGACTTCTTCTTTTAGATTCTCCCGCGGAAATGTTAGCAAGGGGCCGAAGGGGTGTAGTGTGTTAGTATTATTTGTGTGGCAACAACAAGAACGTCGCAGAGTCTCTCTTTTGGGTTTTAATTGTAATAGGGACTGTGAAACTTTATCTCCGTATCTAAGGACAGGTTTTTAAATGAAGTAGTTTTTAAACAAATATGTTACATGCACAAACATGCACAATGCAATACAATGCACATCATACGACAAAAACAGCGGACCTACAACATGCAATTGCATCTCATCGTCCCCAGTTCTTTTTCATCCGCAGAATCGCCACAAAACGAAATGTATCCTCACTTCACAATAACCGTTTCCAAAGCAAGAACAAAGCAATACAATCGTCTGTTGTAGCAGTTGGGAATTTTTAATTGGCGGGATGATCTTTGCCGCCTAAGAAGATAGCGTGAATCGCATGCACGCCATGCACTATTTATTTTGAGTGGTGACGCCTACACCATCCACTCAACAAACTCAAACCACTTGACTCGTTTGAGCTGAAACAGTTCAGTTGAATTGAATGAAGGTATGCAGCTCTTCTCTCTTTTAGTATTCAGTAACAAATGCGAGCTACAATATTATTCACAATAGTATTCACAATATTATTCACAATATTATTCACATTTAACTGTTACTATCAATATCATGCACATTTATTGTGTCCGAAATATGACAACGTATAGAATAATTAGAGTACTGAAAACTGTAAACCGTCACTCATCGTCAGTGTATTTTGATTTAATGCATGACTGCGTTGCAAAATTATAAGCAATTTTTGATGCATATGGAACATTGTGTAGAATTTCCCGTAATGCCTTCATCAGACTAGCAGTAGCAACACGTATATATTAACAATTGTAAAATTCCACGAGTTTTGCAAATACATTGGTCTATTGAACATTGTATTATTTGTTCTGGCGTTGGAAACGGTTATTGTGAACTGACAATAAATACAGAAACATCAACTATGACTAAAAGTTTCAAAATATTTCAAAGTTACTCTAACACATACAATGATAGTCATTATGACATTAATATACTTTGCGATTTAGTTTTATCTTGCGTATGTACGTGGGAATTGGAGGACAAAATATTTCGACATTTTGTTATTATATGACAGTGACACATTTTTATCATCCAACATCTACCATATTAATTCTAAAGTCAGCTAAACTTACATAATTATACATACCAGTCATCAAAAAAATTAGAAAGCAAAAAAGAATTGGAGGGGGAAAATAATCTAGCCGGAGTTAAATGTGTGCGGTTAGCCCTGTTAATTGACTGAAAGAAATGTTAGTAAATGAGAACAGAGGAGCTGATTGAGTAAATCCCTGTAATCCCTCCAAAAGTAAAACTGTGTTTGGGCTGAGAGGCGATTTGGCCAGAGGCAAGGAAGGCTGAGGAAGGGTGCCAGACCCTGCCCCATTCTTACCCACTCTCTTTTTCACCACAATGATTAGTAAGGGGAATAACAACGTGTGTCCGTCTGGGGTAAAGTGACGTTGGATTTAGATAGAAAAGGATGCCCTGGGGCGGAGACGGACTATTAGTGGGGCAAGAGATGATTTGTGGATGCAAAATGCGTGTCAGTTTGTTTGGGCGTGAAGTGTGTTGAATGTGAACACTGTTGACATTGTACAATGACGAATGAAAAAAGAAGTGAAGGAAAGAAGGTTGTTAGTCACCCACATCACTGTCTCCGTCACCAATGACGTACAGAAGAAGAAAGGCGACTGCGAGCAAAGCTGTTCCAATTAAATCTCCGAGAGCTGTTAAGTAAGGAATCGCAGAGTTATCTGGGTCGTTCTTATTTTTCCACAAATACTGGATTAATACCTCAGAAATGTACAGCAAAAGTATCACCTAGCCAAAAGGATTCAATTAACAGCAGTTTCACCAACGTAGCCATTCATCATTCCAAAATAAATTATCATTTTATTAACCAAATAGTTTACTGACTTGTATGAGCGCCGCCATAAGATAAAATACAAGGAAGACGGGTGTAATGGAAGTGTGCCCCGCCTGAATATAGCTGATGGTGTATGCGAAAATTAAGTGTCCGGGTACTACCATCATTATCAAAGCCCGCGCTGTCATCGCGTGTCCTCCTAATAGATTAGTCAATCAAACCAAACAATTTTAATTTTGCCATCTCTGCCACGTAGAAAGTCTGGAGAAATCATTTGGAGAATAATCTGGATAATCTGGAAAAACTGGACGAATGATTTTTAACCTTTGGAGAAAAAGACTCTCATGGGATTGGCACAAATGTAATTTCGATTTCCAGGAAGAACGCCGAGTGTTCCTTCACAATGCAAAGATGTTGAAATTCGACTTGCTTGAACAGCGACCAAATTTCCACCAACTCCATTTATGACTGGTTGAAAAACAGCTACACCCGTAAAACTCTTTACAGTGAAGTCTAAAATAAGGCCTCCGAAACTAAACACACATTTCACAAATTCACCTTTCAATTATTTCAAGCCGTTTCTCTTTTCATTCTTTCATTTGAATCATTTGTCTATTTCTTCTTGTTGGTGCATAAAGTGAATGCGTGACTTACCTGCTTATCATCATAGCACTTAGCACTGGAGTCCAGCCAGTGTATAAAACTTTCTTTGTCAATTTATTACGTTTGGCTAGATAAATCCAAAAAGGCATGGAAACCAAATAGCCGCCCAATATTGACGGAGCTAACCAAGTGTGATGATCTGCAATCAAAATACGAAACACTTTCAAATATGGGAAGCTACTAAAATGCTAGAATATATTTTATATAGTCTCGCAAATCAAATGTATTTTTGCAAATGGCAAATGGTTAAATGGTAGAGGTGGCAACGAGCCGGATTTTTCCGGCTCGGCTCGAACTCGTTTTGTTAACGAAAAATCCGGCTCGAACTCGAAAAAGCTCGAAATTTTCCAATATTTAGCTGAAAAATGATACATTTTACCATTTACCTACGAATTTTTCGGGCTCGGCTCTAACTCGGCTCGAACTCGTTTTGTTAACGAAAAATCCGGCTCGAACTCGGCTCGTTATCGAGCCGGCTCGACTAGGCTCGTTATCGAGCCGGCTCGACTCGGCTCGTTGCCACCCCTATGAAATGGTTTGTGTTAGTTTGTTTGAGTGGGACAATGGAAGTATGGAAGTGTTCTTCTCACCAATGGCCCCGTACACTGAATTAGAAATACAAGCGAGAAGGGACAACGTCGTCAGATCCCCTAAGCTGGCTGCAATCGGAGTAGCCACGTTGTCCGGATTGATTCTAAACTGTCTGGAAAGAACTATGACAAGCACCATCACCACTCCTAAAAACCAAAACCACATTATTCAAAACCACACATCTTTATCTCCACTGTACTGTTCCGATTCCAACGGACTGTTCCAATTCCAATGTACTGTTCCAATTCCAATGCAGGAAAAGGGAATCTGTAGGCTTGGACTGTAGTCAATCTTTTCTTCATAATATCTAACTGTTAGAGTCATCCCAAATGTACATTTCGTAGCTAAGTGGAATTACTGCATTGACATCATTTAAGATTAAAAAGTTTAACCCTATTTATATTCAGACTCAATAAAACTGGTAAAAAAGGAAGTAATTAAACGAGTAACCAAAATAGATTTTCAGATTTTCAAATGTTGACATGCATGTTTACTTACTCTTTTTGGAAATCCACTCATAAATAAACAGTGTTTGACAATAAAGACTGAAGATTTGGTTTGATAAATTATAATGGAAACTGCATGATTGATCTTTTGACTATTTGACATTTGAAGAGTTTTGATTTAGAGTGGTATATATTATATATATATATTACTATATACATTATACATTACTATATATTATATCTTATACATACAATATGATGTTTACAGAGTTGGGATGACTGGACGTAATTGGAAAAAGTATTGAGGAGATAATGGAGTGCAATGTACCTAGAGCAAAGCTTGCAATGGAGGCGGTGACTACACTACTAGTACAAAGAATGAGGGCATGATTTCCATCAAAATGCCCGTCAGGTATCCATCCTAATATCACGGCTGCGATCGAGGCCAAAAATCCCACGACAATTGCTTGACACTGAAAAAAGTTCAAAATCGTTATCATTTCAAGTTATCATTTCATCCAGTTGCTTTTTAATTATTTCTCTTTTATTGATTGTTAATCATTCTATTTGTATCTTTGCTACCTGCACGAGACTTAAGTTTCCCAATGTTAAATTCCACTGAGATCGGGGATTATCTAAATTTCCCAGATTGGCTTGCGTTGACAGTCTGGAGGCTAAAGTCATTTCAAGGTTTCCTTTTAAGCCCAAAAGAGCTGGCACCAATATAAACACTTCCGGAACTTTCACAAACACAGGCCAATGCTAAAACACAAAACCACAATTAATCTCTATTTCCGAATCACCGACGCAAATCCAACTGCCTCAGTTTCCCCTTCTATACAAAACTGATTTACAATCACTGATTAGTTTCGAAAGTATTCTCTTTTCCAAAGACTCGCTTGAAAATGTTAAAATTTAAAATTATACAATAATTACAATAGTGTTGAAAGTTTAAGTAAATGTTAGAAAATAACACTTTGACACAAATAAACGTGAAAGAAAATCTATTCCAATTTTCAAAGACTGGCACAATCAGTTTTGCAATGTGACAACTGAAGCCCAGAATTGGAAAAAGAAAGGAATTATGATACAGAGCGGAATTGTAAAGTGGAATTTAGAAGGGTTACATTTTACATTACACTGCATCATAAAAAGTAGAAGGTAGAGGGGAACGGGACAACAAGAGTTTGTTAAGATTGGGGAATATTGGGGATGACAGAAATGGAGTTTTGCGGGAGTTTGGGATTTTTGGAGAAGCCTATCTACTATGGGTAGTTGTTGTGGTTGATATTTGTGTTTTGAGAATTGCAACCTGGACAATATCTAGGACGAGTCCAGCTCCGACCATTCCCATTCCTGCGATGAGGAAGGGAATAAAGACTTGAACGGTGATGGTCCAAAAGGTTTCCTCTTCCCGAGGTTTTCCGTGCGCCTCTTCGGAAGAGTCCTCTTGGACGGGGAGCTCGTCGACGAGCAGGTGAGACTTTTCTCCGTTGATGATTCTCATTTCGAATAACATTTTCTTGGAGGTGGGTGGGGAGCGGGTGGGGGAAATGTCGCGGGTGGGACTGTCTTCACTTTGACCGTTGAGGACTACATAGGACACTGTGTCGTCTCTGTCTTTCGTGTCACTTTCCATTCTCTCTGCAGCAAAAGACTTGCCTGAGGACTGTTCTTCTGGAGAACTACCAGTTCCAGCTTTATTTCCAGTTTCAGTGGCGGATCTTTCTGGTGATGCTGAAGAGCCACGACCGCGGCGGCGTCTGATATCAAAAGACGGTGTGGTTGTGCAAGCACTCCAATCCTTACTGCTCATAATTCCACAAGGCTGCAAAACCAAACTTTCTGAGAGTACCACTAAAACACCACAACCTCACACATAGCGACCCCACACAAGTCGCGTCAAACCAAGGTCTTCCCACTCATCCCGCACACAATCCACGTCCAACAACAAAACAACAAAACTCTTCCAACACCCAAAATGTCCTCCTCAGCCAAATGTCAGCCACTGCTCCTCCCCAGCTACCACACTCTTCTTATTCTTCACACTTCTCCCGTCACACAACTATAATCTTCACCCTAGTCACAATCAAATGCACCACCGCTTCTTCTTCCAAATCTTGTCTTCGCCCGCATTCACCGTCCCCAACTAATCCGCGTCAACACCAACCACTGCTGAACTACGCGTCTGCAAACAAAAACAGTCAAGTACATTAATATCTTCTACGTTTTTCCCTTTCCTGACTCCAATCATTTCCTTAAACAACAAATCATTTTGAAAATATGTCAAGAAGGAAGAAATAGTTCTTCTTGTCAATTCAACCCCAACACTGCTTGTTCATCAGAAATTCAAATGTCTCTATGATTCTCATTTCATGTCTTATCTGCCCTTCCTTTTAAGCAAAACGGTGACATTTTCCTTACTTCGTTTACACTGACAACATTTCTTATGATGGCTATCACCTTAGTTGCTGCAATGAGCATTTTGTAATATTTCACTGCGTTCATTTTACTTAAGTGCTGTTGTTGGCGGCTAAGCAGATAAGAGGAGCACTTGGAAGTTATAATTTATTATAATTTATTATTACGATTATGATTATTATGATTACACGATCTTCAATTCCATTTCATTCCACATCAACAACTGCCGATAAATAATCGTGTGGGGGAAAGGTGACTGGGTCTGTGAGAAATAGATATCTTTGTCTTTGCCACTACCAACAGCGTCCCTACGTAGACGTAGGGAGTAGGGACGCAAGTCTCCCCCCAGATATCTACGTAACAAATGCTGATGTTTATCTTTTTGCTCCGAAGCGTCTGGAGCCCTCCATTTGAGAATTCTAGTACGCCCTTGTCTGTCACTCAGTGACAATTGGCAGGTTGTTGCATGTAGTTAGACGCATAATAATAACATTGAGCCATCCTCCGCCAGTATTTTTCCTAACTCCTTCAAGATTTATCACAGTTGAGCTTGTGATAACTCTTATGGGAATGGTCTATCTGTCTGTCTGTCCGCGATTGCTCATGCTGCCTCTGAAACTCGCACTTATATTTTATTACTATATTTTATTCCGCAGCCTCGAACACTAACAAGTAACAGCTGACAGTTCCAGTCTATCTACAGTATTGATTTCAACCGTAGTTGAAAGGTCCAATTCAAAACCCAAGACATTATAACTGACATCAAAAATTAAAAACATTAAAAAATCAGCTGTTCTTTCGAAACATTATCTAATTTTCTATGTTCTAGTATTGCTTAACTCTAGTTACACCCTGTTTAACACAGTTTATTCACTTTGTCGTTTTACATTCATCAATTCTAAATAAACATTATCTGCTACCGTTTATCATCCTACTTCCATTACAATTACTATCCATTGTACTGAATAACTCCACAACTTTCATTTTTCATTTTTTCTAACCAGAAGTCATAGAAAACCTAAGAAGTATTTTTCTGTAGACTACTGAATTGCCAAAAGAATATTGCCAAGACTGGGGTATACCAAGTAGCAAAATCATCTACAAATGAATTTGAAAATAGTATGTCTGACATATGCAACTTTAAAGGACATAGTGTAGTAAGATTCAGCGAGAATTTGGGAATCGAATTAATTTTGTTTAAAGTGAGTGAGTCAAAATTGGGACGATAAGTTTGGGCATGTGAGAAGTTAAAAAGAATGAGAGTTCATGGTAGAATAAAGTTGTAAATATTCCAGAGGGTGATAATAATGCGGCTAGTTGGATTTTTATTCTTCTCACGCCACTGGAAGAATATTTTAGAGTAACTCTGAAGATAAGAGCCCTGACATAGAAATACGATGCACAGGCAACAGCCACATCGCACATGCAGCAGTCGTGCGTTGGTTTCACCTTTTTTCTCGCTCCCATTCAACTATTTCACGGCCACACAAATTATTCACACAATTTAACACGAAATTAACACAACAGCGTCCACTAACATTCAAATTCCTTCCTGCGTCTCAAATATTTGTCCCTTCCGATCCTTCTCCGCAATCTCCTCTCAATTATCTTTCACTTCAGATGTCACCATTTATTTATTCGTCACAGTTGACAATGTCCGACAGAAAATTATTTTCTGCTGTCACCATCATTTCATTTTAGCAAAAATTGATTTGGTTTTGAGGAGACGCTCAATTTTGCCTTGGTGTGTCAACAAAGCGGTGGGGCTGTCTTCCAAATCAGTCTACCACCACAAGATCTCTGCATAAATGAATTTAAACGAGCAGTCCATGAAGCATTTGCATTCAAAATCACGAATAACAAAGAGCATCCATTCACTTGTTTTCTAACTGAAACAATTCTTATGAAACAATTCTTATGAAACAATTCTTATGAAACAATTCTTATGAAACAAAATATGTGGCAGAACTCTGTATGTGTGCAAAACCGAAGTGCATTCCACAAAGGCAGCGGCGTAGCGGATGCCTTTGCTGCCCGGGTGCAATATAATCAAAATGATGCCCCCCAGTAACATTAGATTTTCAAATTGGAAACAAATTTAATTATGAAAATTAAATGTTTCACTTAAGGCGGCAAATGCTATATTGTGACCTACTACTCTTTATACATGGAAAAACAAGCCAACTTCAACTTTATAGGGATATCGAAAATGCGTACAAACTTAGAGTAAATTTGACCAAATAGATAATTAAGTATTTAACTTTTTTATTTGTTGATTTGTTTCAATTCAGTATCTAAGTGATTATAGATTGTATATAGATAGATTATCTCACATAGATTAAATATATAGATTGTCTCACATTGTCTCATTCATCCCAAATGAGCCTTCCGTTAGCGGTAGTTTGTAATTGAAATTTATTTAACAAAATAAGCAGTTTAAAATTTGATTTTTGAAAAATTTACAAATAAGAAAATTGGAAGTACTCGTATTCAGTACCCGAAAAAATATACCCGCAGTCTGTATGCATTTCCTGTCAATATCCCGATGCCGTTGAAGTTGGGTTGTTTTTTTTACGTGTAAAGAGAAGTATGTCAGGGCTCAATGTAATATCAAAAAGTATCATATTCGCGCAGAGCGCAAAATTTTTGATGAAATTTGTGCTGCGATTGAGAAATTTTTTGCGATTATTGGTTATGTTTTAGATATTTATTGCTGTTTTCCCTGAATTTGTAGGGGGCAAGTCCTTGAATATCTATGTTTACTCTTAACTACAATTCGCACAAGACTGTCTAAAAGCACACACATGCATGAAAAAAATGTAGTTTAATTGATACGATTATCTAAATAAATACAAAAAGAAAAGTAATTTTTGAGGTAAAGTTTACAGTATCTTCACCCTTCAAATAAACTTTGCAACTTGAAATCAGTTCTTTTGGAATTATAAGTGGACATTGTACAATGAGGCAACAAACGCCTTCGGCGTTTGCTGCCCCCCTACCCTGCTGCCCAGGTGCGGCGCACCGCTTGCACCCCCGGATTTACGCCACTGCACAAAGGAGAACATTGCCGTGTTCAAATATAAATATATGTGCCAACCATGCTAAGAAATAACGGCTTATGATTTCATTTCTTCATTAGAATATCGCCAGCACTGAATTATGCACAAGGTTACGTTTACTACACGGTTACACTCCACTACAGAACGGTCTCTGCTCTCTCATTCACACATCACACAATTCTTCCGATGATGTAAACTGAACTGTAGTTTGCTGGAGCGATCGTGTTGTTATCACATTTACTGATAATAGTACACGGCGAAAAAAAGTCACATACAAGTACAGTGAATGTTGGTGGAATGGTGGATGTTCCTGGCATTTGAATAGCACTGGATTTGGTCCGAGTGCGTTGCATGCGCACACATGCAGTGTTCGCGTGGGCGCCCACGCACATAAGGCATTGGCGCGCCCAGTGGCCAAAAGGCGCTCATGCCCAGGTTTAAATTGAAACAAGCTTGCAACACCGGAAAAATTGCAGTATCGATGAACCGGCCTTTCCTTCTGCTGAAATTCCTGCAAAATTGCTTTTTGGCGAAATGGGTGGGTGATAACACATCTGTTTAAGAATGAGTTATCGTATCCTTGATTTTAGCGCGGCAAAGTAAATCTCACTATAGATATAACTATAATGTGTTTGCTACATAAATTAATAATTTTGATGATTCAATGATATCTCTGGACGAAGTCGAAGTCGAATCGAAAATTCAAGAGTGTCATATTGTAGCCAACGATATACTCTATCGTAAAGCACTCTTTTATTTTTTCGATAAAATGTCAACTGTAGAAAAATATCATGTTCCAGTACTGGAACAAGATATTCGACTTTCCAGTCCAGAGATATCACCGATTAGCTCATAAAAGTGCCACATACCACGTGATATCACTAACCGAACCTTAAGCCAGCAATGGGAGACCAGCACTTATGTATTGATACTTATAAATAAAATATATAGACAATAAATTCACCATTCATTCATTCATTCATGCATTCATTCAAGCCTCCCTCGCCAGTAAGCTTTACAATATAAAAATGCATCGCTAAATATAGCAGTAGGTTAGGGTTATAGTTTCTGCTGTCACCAAGTATCACTCAAAACCTGTCAACCCGCCACGCACCCGCCTGCATTCATAGCTTGAATTGGAAGAACTCACAAAAGCTGCTACTAATGAAAAAAACTTTTACTGCGCAGGAAAAGATTTTTCCGCACGGTGAGACCATGTAGGCTGGTACGTAAAAAGTGGTGTGCTCAGCAGATCACCGTTTCGTGGTGCCCTCAGATCCCCCACCCAGTAATTTGGAGATAGCATAGAATAAAATAAAGTGACGATTCACCAACGAGAGTTGGCATTTCATTGAACTTCTTTGTAGGCTTAAACGATATTCATCAGTCAATGCGTGCGAACGTGAGAAGAATTACGGGCTCAATGTTTCCATAAAAACAACACGCGTCATTGGACGTGTGTTTATCTCACACAACACATACAATTCAATTCACTCAATAATATTTTTTACCGTAACTGTAATACTTTGTGTGTGTGACCATTAACAGTAATTAGTCAAATCTCCACATCTCTCAACTGTTCAATATCAACACCCACCACATCCAACATGATACCTGATGCACCTTCGTCATATTACATTACAATCAAACAAAGCAACAAATATAGAAAATAGAAATCCACAACATCATTAAATATGTCTATACTTCCCTAATAACTTCGCCAACTACAAACTAAAAATTGCTGCTTTACTTCAATTTCATGTCCACTACAACTCAGTTCCTCTGCTGCTGTTTTAACTCAACCCATTTCTAATTCCGTCGATAAATATAGTGACCATATTGACTTACATATCAATATTAATATGCAAAAACAATTAAATATAAATAGTAAGATGCACTCAACATGTCAATAACGTTTGACATTGTCTCTCTGCTTCCACAGGTGTGGAAGAGCTCATTTTTTAACGGAGTGTGAAAAGTAGCAACTGGGACAACGGAGTTGTTTTATGGAAATGCAAAAGCTGTCCGTCTCTTCGTCCGTCCGTCTGTCCTTCACCACGATATCTCAACCAGCCTAGGTTAGCTTGATGGTTTAGACTTCAATTCTAACTGTCAGCTATCCTGAGATCGTAAACCACGTTCACTGGTAAATTTCACAGTGTCTTAGATGACATGGGAAAAAAGTCAGACGCCCGCAGTCTCCTGCAATGTATTCCTGTTTGTATGTTGTGAAAAGTGTTGACCGAGGGCGAGGGCTGATGGTAATAATCTAATCTAATCTATGTAGCTTGTGAAGGAGGGAATGTATTAGACGTTCTTAGTAAAATTAAATGCCTTCTTCAGCCACTCTCTATGTTTGCCCGTTCATATTGAGTTGACTGAGTGGCAGGAAAAATTCTAAAAATTAGTCTAATACCTAATCTGTGTAATTTAGCATACACAGATTAAGAATATTATTGACCATTGACTGATTACCTATGCTCAGGCTTAACACAGTGGGCCTTGAGATGGTAGTCTTTCATGCTCATAAT
>JABASD010005482.1:0-12322 GCA_019776165.1 Pogonognathellus flavescens
TTCATCCGGATGAAATTGAGGTGGATGAAATTCATTTCGTCCATTTCATCCATCCAACTATCCGGATAGCTCTGAACCTTGACCGAAAGCCGAAAAGTAACACAAATCAATTTTGTAATATAATACTGTACTGGAATTGAAATATTCTGAATTGACAAGAACTGCCTAAGTAATAGCATGATTACTATAGTATGTGTGTAAACACAAATTTAACACGTGTGTGTGTCAAGAATGCAATTTAAACACTAAACTATTAAACAAATAAACAATCAATTCATTTTGCTGAACATGTACAGACTAAAGAAATAACACTCACAATAAATTGACACGTCATTACAAAAAGAACTAAATTGTATCCTCGTACCTTACACTTATAACTAAAACTACACATCTACTCATACATGTGGCTTCTCTCGGTCAGATTGTAATTTTATAATTAAAGTACTTGCGAAAATGTAAAAACACATTATTAATTCAGATCTAAACAACAGTCACATGTGTACTACAATACTTATCATTACATAAATATTAAATACTACATAAATCTCCATTGTCAAAAATCTATCTTAATCTCACTATAATTTCTAAAAGAACAAGATACATTACATTGACTTATACGAAATTCGTCTACGAAGTCTACGAAAGTAACAAAGTCAGGCAAAATAAAATAAAAGACAATTCTTGGAACGATAAAATTGCGGCATAGTCATTATAACATTATCTCATCGATACAGGACGGGTCGTTCAATAATAATGTCACAGTTGCATTTCAATTTCTTTTGAACAGTTTGCAGGGTCCAATATTTGTCAAAGCTCACCATATTTTGTAATTTCACAGAGTTGATTCTAAAACTATTATTTATATAACAAGTCGGAAAACTGTATCGCATATGCCACAGTATACATATTAAGTATTATAGGAAAATACGTTATCATCGTCTTCCACCGGTAGACTTAGTTGGCAGTTGACTGGAGACATTTTACTGCCATGACTAATGGTTTGTGCCAAGATGTAATCCAGATGTACGAACACAGCCACTTGCAGAGTTTCTAAAAATAAACAAATGAAAATAGAGAATATTATGTATGCATGGACAAATGCAATGCATGAGTCATTGATTTAACATTTTATAGGGCTTAGTTATCCTTATAAGTTGTAACAAGGCTTATACATCTACCTATCTGTATAAGCCTAGGTTGTAAGTTTTTTTAAGAGGGACGATGAAAACTAAATGCTGTTGTGATGTCAAGTATATTATGTGTCACTGGTTACTGCTTATAGTATCTGTATTTTTAAGAGTATAGAGTTAAACTAATACCTCACTTACTTTTCTGCATGATGACTACGGTGATTTATGTAAAGACGACTGCAAGAATTGAAGTGAATGTAGTATTTGTGAAGAATTGGGAGGGGGGTGTGCTAGGCGTTGTTGACAACTACGATGACTCTCTTGTCTTCTTTGTTGCAAGTGATCCAGCAAGCGTGAATGACCCCAGGAATCCATCCCAGGATCGTTAAACAAATTGAGATCAGGAAGTCGCAACCGCACCCTCTAGAAAAACAAACACTAAGTGGGGGACAGAAAACCGCCACTAACAGCAAACAGCAATCCGCTAAACAAGGCATCTTCAAGATCTATCCGCTCTTCTGAAATTAACAAACACAAAAATGATTATTATTGAATTTGTATAATATTGAATACACTATACCTAATTAACAAATAAACTACACAGTGAAAACCCAGATCGGGCATGTTGTAAATAAACTCGTATACACATGACGTAAAAGGGTACTTAAGTACAAAGTGCAGCGTACCTTGTACTTACAAACAACCTATACAGCCATACTACAATCTTGGTTTAGGAATATAAAAAAGGATGACATAATACATCATATAATATTATTCCTTTTAATTTCATTCTTATTTACTTAGTGTGCTCTACATATAGCATTGCAGTTGGCAGTTGCAGTAACCTTTATAATATTAAGTTGAGAGTATTTAAAACATTAATAAAACAACGAACTTGACACTTGACAAGATGGATGAAGACTTTCTTTCTTATTCTGTACTTACTTGTTTCTAGTTTTGATGTTTGTTACTTCTCCTTCGATTTTTGACTATATTTTTCAAAAAGAAATCTAAATTGGAAAACTACTTGTCGTATAATTAATGAAAAATGAAACAGTTTAGCTGCAGACTGAAAAAGGACTTCTCCGTGCGATTCTCACTCGCTCAACTCACTGGACTCTCTCACAAACAACTGACACAAACAACCAGAACAGAAATGCCCCAAAGAGTATGCAAGTCTGCTAGTGCGTGTAACTATATGTATGTAAATGCTAAGCTCCTTTAGTATTACTACTAGGTACAATATACAAAGGTACATACTACATACACTACTAAATACACGACATCGACATACGATACACGTATTATGTATCTAGTATTTTTAGTGTATGTAAAGTAAATGAAATCTCCGTCCGTAAGTTTTAAGCTTGGATATTTTGGTACATATTACGTAAAACACTATTCCACCTCTATTATTAGATGATATTTATATTAGATGTTAATTATAATGTACATACAGATACAGATACAGTACACAGTATGCAGTATAGCCCGTTCTAAGTACAATTGCATGTATATTAGTACATACAAGGTATACAACTATACATATTTAAATGTAAAGAGTCATACATATATTCATTCCTAGTTTAACGAGAAACTATACTGTCCTACAATTCCATCATATTCGTTACAATATTGCGCAAAATAAATTAAATGGTTGCATTGCAGTAGAAGGTTGGTTTGGGTTGTATCATGTTGTGTTGCAGTTAGTGTAATATGATGTGTTTATATGGCACAGGACTTTTGTACAAAGGAATCCGGCATACAAAGTAAAGTACAAGCTTGTTATGTTAAAGTTGCTCTGAGAGTTGCTGCATTCGTTGAAACAAGTTGAAACAAATAAGTGAAACATGAGATGATGAGAATGACGCACTTTAGTTCACTTTGTTCCACGTATGTTAAATACAAATACTATTTAATGTACATACACAACTAACAATGCTATGTTATACTAAAACATAATTGGGTACGTCACTTTCATTATTTTATTTATAGATATCAGCTATTTATAGATGACACATGCAGCGAGTTACAATTATTTTTATCATCTTTAAAGTATCATCTTTATCTTTCATGTTTAAAGCATGATAAAGATATAGAAGCAGAAAGAACTATTAGTTTGAAGAAAATTATACCCCATATGAATACAGATATAAGTAAGGAAGTAATTGAGAGAAAACAACAGAGGTTTCAATTCGGTTTCAAACATTTGAAAGCTAAATATCGTATACTATACGACTGTACATAATTTACAAAGAAGGCTAACCAGTTGCACTTGCATTATGGCATTCAAATTCAGTCTCAAGTTCTCAATCTTAACTACAGCATGTGAGATTTGTAAAATTCATATACCAAGTTTAGATTTACCATTGCTTCTACACTTTAACTAACGTAAACTCTGTTTTTTCGTGCGAGCAAGGAAGAATACATTCACATTGAAGCCTTGAATTCAACAAGGCTTCAAGCTTCTATATTATGTATACTGCAACTGATGGTGTTGCTCCTATTCTCGAACCTTGGAATGCTAAGCACACCGGAAGCTAGGTAATTCTATTCTATCGATTATGTGGTCAGTGTACATGAATATATATAATACAATGCTACAAAGTATACATTATTAATAGTAGTTGATGGATGCACAATGACTGACGTGGCCGTAGTGGCCGACTATTTTATATTATGATATAAGTTTTACAGCTTCACCATTATTAATTACTACTTTTTTAGTGTTCATAGAAATAACCATAACTCTGATGTAAATGCAACTTTTAGCTATACAACATGTATATTATGAGCAAAAATTATAGACTGTGGTGAGAGAGTTATCAACAATATGCAGTAGTTTGAAACAGCGGTAGTGATAAGGGAATCAAGTTGCTCGAAGGTGGTATATAAACCTTTGATTTTTACTTTAGAAAGTTTAGATTCTACTCTGAACTGAACTACAATTTTAGAATAGTATTACAGATCTATACTCGTAATTGTTAGTACTTAAATACAGAATAAATGACCAATATTCATGTATCATGCAAATGAAAAGTAAATCTTACAATTTTCGAAACTACTATGTAAAGTAAAAAATATCATTACAATTAATTTATTAATAAACAGCAATCATCCTGCATGAATAAACAGTGTATACAATCCACTACTTATAGTTAGTTGGTTTCCATTTGCAACAGCATTTCTGAACCATTCTGACCGGAAGCATCTTCGTCAACTTCTTCCATTGTCGATGCTGCTAATGCTCGAGCAGCGGCAGCTGTAGGATCAACTAGTTTTGAAACAAATAAAAAGAGTTTATATTTTTTAATATTTACTAATATACTAATTTAAAATTGGTAAATAAATCCAGATGGGTAAGTAATACTAATAACGCATAAGTGTTAATAATTATAAGACTTACATTGCGGAGGAATCTGTCCAGTTCTTAATAGTTGATTAAGACGCTCGATTTCCTCAAGAGAACCAGCATTGTTGATAGCCTGTTTAATGGCTTGTACATCTGCTTCAGATTGAACTGAAAAATAATTTTTTAATATTGTTACAAGTTTTAACTTTCATAAGTTGTAAAAAAAGTTGTAATTTTGTAATGTTGAAAAGTTACTTCGTCTAGAAGGAGGGAAACTCCCTGTAACTTCATCCAAATCCTCTTTGTCAATCGTTGACTTGCTTTGAGCGATTTCTTTCCTAAGTTCTTTTCCAACTTCACTTTTGAATAATTCTTTCGCTGCCTCACGTTCCTATAAAAATAAAATCCATTTAATTTCATAGCTAATCCTATGCTATTATTATTATACTATTGGGCTATTGGTTTCAATCAAAAAATTACCTTCAATTTAATTTTTCTGAAGTCCAGAGCTTTCAACTGACTTACTTTGAAAATAACATACAGTCTATAGTGCTCTTTTGTGGAAACAGGATTGAACAATAGACTCAGTTGTCTCAGGTTTTTCATTTTGGCCAAAACATCAATGTCGCCAAGTTCAGCAAGCATGTTATTTGTCAAGATTAGATTTTCTAGTCCAGATAAAGTTTCCTCTATGGTTGGACTGATCCGACTGCAAACATAACTTTTATTATTTTCTTTTCTCTTCTTTCAAAAAATTGTAATTAAAAATAAATGTTACTTTAACTGCATATAATATAATTAGAAACAATACTCACATCACTCTGTTGTTATTCATCAGAATTGTTTTTAACCTTGGAAGTAAAGGAAAATTGTCCAGCTTTCTAATGTCATTGTCCGAAAAATCAATCGTGTCAAACTGATTGAGGGTTGCACCCAAGTTTTCAATCATAGGGATTTTGTAACCTGTTAAATATTCAAAAACTCAATTATTATACAGAGCTTTATACATTTTAAATATATTTACCATTTTATTCGGAGCAAACTAACATTAAAACCAAAAATGACCTAGTATATATAAAATACACAAAAACATGATTAAATGAAGTAGGTCAATTCCGAGTTTCGATGCAATCAGTGAATACTGTTTGTCACTCCAAAAATAAGGAAGTTTCTGAACATAATTTCACTTAAGCATTCTGAAACCCATTGACCCACCATCAGGTTAGTAGTTACCAGCATTCAAGCTAGTTGTTGAAAATATTGGACTTTATGTGTAGTATAATAAGTAATATAATGTTTATTTGTACAGCCACGTTTTGTGAACTGCATCACACCATTTTACCTTGTACCTGTAAACTTGAAGAAGTTGTTTTTCGGATTACGGATGGACAATATTACCCAGAAGACAGACAAGCTTCAAATTCCATTCTTTACAGACAGACGTCCTCCATTAAGGCAATAGAAATGAAAATATCCAACCAACTTGCCTTTCGTTCCTTAAAGGAGCTATGCAACCATTTTTCATCCATTTAAACTTATAGCAAGTAACATGTCTTCATAAAATCTTACCCCGAAGATCTAATTCCCTGTCTCTAACAGGATTGATCCGCTGGTAGCTATTCTGAATCAGTTCCGGAGTTAGTTTAACCATTTTTATATTTAGGAATGCCGTCAGCCGTAAGCAATCAGTTAACTGCAACTGGAGAAAGTCAAAAGTCCACACAGTCAAAGTTACAGTTGTAGACTTGTAGATATTTTGACAGCTGATTACGATGGCCCAATCTAAGTAATCAATAAAACCAAAAATTAGTTGTATTACAATGTCCATTAAATAAGAACAACAAGAAATGATAATTATTAACATAACATAATTAAAAATATCACACAAATCACATAGCTGGATAAGTTAGCACTTACTTATCCAGCTAAATGTAACACAAAACAACAGGGAACTTTTTCGACTTTTTACTTTCCTTAGCTTCAAGCTTTATTAGGCCACCGGAGATTCAACAGTACACAAACTTCCTGCCACTAGCCACTAACTGACAATGTTATTAAACAGTTGTATGTAAAAATGTGAATAAATTTTAAAATAAACGTAAAATGATTTTAAAATGTTTACCATTTACAGGATTTTGCAGTTGAATCGGTTTATTTTGAATTTTAGTTTCGGTGCTGCGGCGTCATTTACCCACACGGCGGTGAATGAATGCCTTGAAATCCGCTCTCTCACGTCAAGTTGTACGAACGCAGACTGTAGTTGCGTGGTTGTCGTTGTAGTCTGAACTGCATATCTCTACCATGAGTAGTGCACTTGCAACGGAACATGTGTTGCATAAGCTTACACTACCCTATAACAAAAAGGAAAATAAATGCTGCTGCAGTACGGATCAATCAAGGGTGTATCCAGAGATTACCAAAGGCACTAGAGGCACCCTACTCTCATAACCCAAAATGCTGGGTACTCCTTGCATTTAATAAAAAGCATAAAGTTTTTTTTTTAATTTTAACTTACTATCATACAATTTCGGACAATTAATCTTGAATCCAACATCTATATGCTATATTTTCGTTTTCAAATTCAAATCATTTTAAATACCTGATTTATTATTATTCATTTAGAAATGTTATACGGAAAAATTTAAAAATGCCTATGTAGTTAGTAAGTATCAACTTACTAACTTTTTTATTATATTATGCTATTTTTATAGTATAATATAGTTTTTGCATGCTTATTTCATCCGTATTCATTGTTCATAATTTTGAAATAATATTTGGTGCAACCTTCGAAAGTCGTATCTAGGATTTGGTAATTGAACCCTAGAAATCTGGAGTGTCTGTTTTATTCGTTTAAACATTTATATTAATTATTATGTGCGTTAATAACTTATTATTTAACATAAATAACACGGTAATTATATATTAACCTGTAATTAACATTTCTCGATTCTCATACCGGATAAATGAAATTGTTGTACCAAACTTTTTTTTGAAAGGTAAACATATTATTATAATTAAGGTCTATAGATCTACTACTCTTAAAATCTAATCTTGTATGTGAATTGCTACACTCGTAGTACATAAATTGCTGCCGCTTTTAAGAGGCTACATTTTTGCAGAATACGAAATCACAGGTTTTGTAGCAGAAGATTCAAGATTGTAAGGTACAATAATCGTACTACAATTAAAAGTTACAGTGGCTTTTATCGCTGTACACACTAGCTGTCTTAATTTAATTTATTAATCCTTTGTTAAAAATGCGCATCCAATTATCCCTTGTAAACGGTTGTGATCGAACTACAACTACAAGTAGTACTATATTAACTATATAGTAGTAGTACTGCTACCGCTACCACTGCAAGAATCACAATGATAACATGTTTATATATCGTTTAGTATTATTGGTAGAGTAATAATCTGTGCATAACGCAAAGTGTTGTCTCAAACACAACCAGAATCTTCAGCTATACCAGGGAGAGTGAACAGTGAACACTAAAAGATTTATAGAGCAAAAGTACGAACATAATATGTGTATTATCTACTGTATAGGTATGCACAATTATAGTAAGAATAGAGGAGTACAAAGACCAGGCTCATTAAAGATTTCAATGTGGAATGAACGACTCAGCATTTCATACGAATGGAAGAAAATGAATCTGATTTATTGTGTCGACAGGTTCTTCAGACTGCAGAAGATGAGTTTCCTATTGTTATTCGGAGATTGAACTTTGATTTGTTGTTATACTTGTCTTGCTTGCCATTTTCTTGGCATTTAAATTTGCATCTGCAGCTCAAACGCTTATACGAGATTTTATACTCTGTTCACTCTGTTCTGTTGAAACTCATTGCATTCGTCATTGCATGGTTCATGGTTCAGTCACAGTCAAAGTAGTCCCATCACTTCTTTCGATTATTCAACATCAATCGGCTGGCATCCGTCGAAAATCGTGAAAGTGGAACTTGAACTTGCTTTATTGCTTAAACAACTTAAACTTCTGTGTTTTCACATTCCCATCCCAATGTAACTTTTTCAATCAATATCTACAATATATATATTTGTTGCAATACTTCGATAATCCAAGTTATGCTGAATCGAATGTCTTGAATCCAAGTTTTAATAACATTTAAATATTTTAGCAAGGTATAAGAAAGAAGGACAGCTAAAGCTCTAGTAAGGAAAAACAAAGATTACTAGAGACACTTAAGAGCAAAAAGTCTCATTATATTACGAAACTTAATCGAAGTGTTCGAGAGACATTTTTAACGTGTATAATACTTTTTAGTATAAAGAGAGGGGAAGAGTGGTGTTATATGAGTGGCAGGTAGTGTGTACAGAAATACAAAGGAATTTCCACGAATATCGTTTTATATTGAAGATTTCATAGGTAAAAGTTTGTTTCTACATATCTTGGATGGTTAAATCCATGGGTCAGTAAATTCGCAATCGTACACATCTATTTCAAGCTCCACTTTACGTAATTATATAGTACAAGAGAAGAATACAGAAATAAAACACGGAGTTTTGTTTACAACTTCTAGTTTCTCATTAATTTGTTTATATGTGTAACACGGACTATGCATTTCTGAGTGAGTGGAAAACAAGAAAATCTATCTAAATGATTCGAAAACACAGAAATCTGCCTTGTATTGAAGTAGTGGTGTAAATTACTGGTTGTAGTCTCCTTGGCTCATCCGATCTCAAATTCCATATTCAATTTTATTTTTGAGAACTTGTCACTAACAATAAGTTGTATGATTTTTTTGTGAGTGAGTTTTGTATAAATCGCTAAATACATTTTGTTTTAATTGTGTTAGTGTTAAGTAATGCATACCTATTTGAGATTGTTACCATTTACGGTGATTGCTCTTCAATGGGCTTTCACCTCTGCTTCATTTCCCTATATTCTGTCTGTTTCGAAAAAGGAATCAGGTGCAGACACACCTGCATCTTCGTGGTTCTTAGGCTCTTTGTGGGGAAGCGATGAGAGAGCTAAAACTGATCTGGACGACTACGATACTCCCAGCGAGAGCGAAGGTAAAAATAAACGTTTTTATCTTTCATCTTTACATAACTTGTAACTTGTATAGGTATTTACTTTACAAGTTCAAGTTATGTTAGTTATTAGTACAGTACATACATCCCTATACTGATAGTAACAATTAAACAATGTACCATGCACAAACTAATTACTTATAGTGATGTTTCCATTTTAATGCTCCCGTGATATTATTTCATTTGCTAAATATTTTCAATTATAGAAGTCGGGTTTACGTTGGGAGGATATTAATAAGAGATATACGAAAGGCAATACTATAATATAATGTTTAATATACCAATTCTATTTGTATTTAAGTGTTGTTACTTAAAACTTTAAATACGTTACGTATTTAATTAGTTAATTATTTTCCTTCTCCTGATAAATATGTACAATTAATATAGCATGACATGCATAGAAAAAGCTTTCATCAGCAATACGGCACCTATACAGAATTCTGAGTATAAATTATCCCGAAAATTGACTTAATGATGCAGGGTTTATAATTTAAGCGTAAAATGAAAGTCTGATTAGATAATATAAACGTGATTTTACACTAAAGAAAGACTACTGAAAAAACACTGGGAGTTCATCAAGAAACTAAAAGGGAAAGAAGAAACTACAACGAAAAAGCCACACAAGAAAGGACATAAAGGACATAAAAATGACGACGAACCGACGGAAGCACCTCTTTTAAGCCTTGGTTTCCTGTCAGGATTATTTGGCGAAGAACCTGCTGCAGAAGTAGATGTGGCAAATGAAACCGAAACTTCCACCACCACCACTACTGCCGGTGTGAATTCTAAACAATTTGCAACAACTAAACAAAAGAATTTATACTGAATAAAACTAATTTCTCCAATATTTTCATCTTTCATTAATTAACTAACAAAAATACATTTTTAACACCAATTAACACAAACTTGTAACTTGTAACCCCTCCCTTAATTTAAATTACTATAGACTTACAATGTAAAAGGATTGTTATGATAATATTATTAATTATAATTGTTTGGTTTTTCTAAAAAACATTGGTTTTGCATTAAAGAGGTTTATTATTAACAAGGGCGTATCTATAGAATTCTAAAACGAGGAAGGTTCGAGCGGGTTGTTCAGAGGCAAAAAAGCAAATTTGTTGTCGAAGGATTATATTTCTCAAATAATTCTTTTTTCCGGAATTTGGGGGCTGAAGCCATTAGAACCCACACATAGATACGCCCTTGATTACTAACAAAATTATTCTATCTCTCTTGTCTGTTGGATCAATTTTCTGGGCGATTTTTAATAATGGATTTAAAAAATTGGATTTGCTTTACAGAGGTTTATTATTAACAAGAAACTGAAACGGAGAAGGCTCGAGCGGGTTTTTCTTTTATATAATCTAACATTAATTTCTAATACTGTTTAAAAATGTCCATTAATTACGGTATTTGGATTCGATAAGATTTACATTCTCGCCTGACTAATACTGTAATAGTAATACTACTAAAAACTTTATCATCAGTACTCGCTTCCGCAGTCGACTCCATGCAGTTATTTGTTTCTTACAATTTTTTGTTTCTTTACAATTTGTGTGTATATAGCTCCGACTATGTTGATAATTGACCCCAACGATTCCCTGCCACTACCCGCATCTGAAGAAACTGTCGAAGTTAAATCGACACCTATTCCTGCTGTTACTAAAACAAAGATTAGACCAAACAAGAAAAAGAAAGCTAAACCCGCAAAGGAAACTAATGATGAGGAAGACAGCGAGCAAGAAGAGGACGATGCAGATGAGGAATCTGAGGAGGACGACGAAGAAAATGAGGATGAAGAAGACGACAAACATAACGAAAATGTGGAAGATGGAATGGAAATTATTTTAGATACAGCTCCTAAAGGACCGGATGGATGTAAAAATATTTCCTAAATATACAAATTCGGACTTATGTATCGTATGTATCCTTCTTTTTTTCTGAAAACAAGTTTAAAATTTTATAGCGGACGTGATGGAGCCAGCAGATATTAAAATGCTTGGGAAAAAAGCTGACCTTTACCTTCGTTTGAATAAAGCTCATAAAAGTGCCAAGGATTTTCTGAATGTGTTCAAAGGAGGTAATTAATTTGTATAGATGATAAATTTTTCTATATATTTATTACTGGCAGTTTTTACCGGAAAAATTTTGTATCTATGCAGTGTATGTTGATTATGTCAAACATCGTCCACACGTGGGAATAGAGTTTGGAACCCGAGGTAGATCTATTTCACCGAATGCGTACAAAAAAGTGAATCGGATGGGAGAGCCGTGGAATTACCGTAGAAGATCGCAGTTGGATTATCCTGTGTACCATCAAGTTCCGAAGATGTACTTTTCAAACTACAACGATTATGGCGAGTATCATCTTCCGCAACAACTTATCAGAAATAATATATTTGCACGATATATGCCATTGCCAACTATCAGGGAAGAAAGATACGTACTCAAACGGCCTTATGCCAGGACTCGTAGCAATCTGCATTTCCCTTTTCCTCAATATTATTCTTACGAGTTAGAAGATCCATATTATGACTATATTTATTGAATCATTGTATAAATACAAAACAAATCCATGGCTATATCCCTTTAATATAGCAATTATGATAGAGATTATAAAGAAAATGATAAATTGACAAATAAAAATATTTAGAATTGTTAAATAATAGTTTGTGTTAATTAGAATTGTATTTTGTGTTAATAATAATTATAAAATTAAATAGGTAATTTATTCTGGTTGCAAATAAATGCTATTTATAATTCTCCGTGCTTTCAATAAACTATAAG
>JABASD010005483.1:0-12321 GCA_019776165.1 Pogonognathellus flavescens
AGTTAAAAAACCGAATTCGGTTTTTTCGGGTATGTGGGCTTTATCGGGTATTTTAAACATTATATTCGGGTTCGGAAGACCCATTTACATCGGATAATAGGTTAAACCGAAACCGCACAACATCATTTCTCTCTGGCCCAATGTGGAACGCTTTGAGATATTTTGATCAAAGGTACACTTACTACACTTACTAGTGAGGAGGACTGAGGACATAATATGTGAGGCTAAGTTAGAAGATGGGGTCAATCGGTCAACTCCTTCACCACCTTTGACGTAGTGTATTAATACAGCCTCAAATATACAATGTATTCTAATTACTGCTATGCGACTTCCATTTATGTTAAAAATGTGAAATCCGTCAGCTTTTGAATTTGAAGACCGCGAATGTTTCAATGTTGCTAGAACTGGCAATTCATGTTTTGTAATTGTAATACATGTAGTCAGCAGTTATACTGTTACTAATACAGCACCATAGTTAACATGGTATTTATTATAAATGTTACTGTGTCATAGTTCTAACTTCTAATCTAAATACAGTGGCTCTGTTCCTTTCGTTACTTTGTTCAACCGTTACAAATGGTTTATTAATTGTGTAATTTATGGTATAATAATATTATTCGTATTGTATAGGAATTAATAGATACAAAACAATTTCTTACGGAGAATTGAAAGAACTATATAGTGAAGGGCAAAACTTTTATTGCGAAACAAAGGAATGCAGCAATCTTCTTATGCAACAATCGATAATAACATTTTAATTCTTTGCTAGAGACTAGAGACCTTTAGCAAAGGAATGAGATAGTTCCTCCAACCAAAAACTGAAGCCCTGCTTACTCTACTATTTACTCAGTAAATATTATATGTAATTTTTCTGTAACGTTTGCAATGTATCATCGACAACATAAAATTTGTGCAGCTTCACCCACCCCTTTTGCACATGGAACAGCTTTTACAGGATGAGAACCTTCTGGACAATAACTAACTTGAAATATTGATTGACATGAAGACCAAAAGCATTCCGCTTTAATATGCGACGGAATGCTCCCCGGCGCTTTGTTATGCACTTTTCTTGCATCACGCTCACTTATTTCTAAGGATATGTCCTTGTCCTTTTGTGATCGGAAGACAGTTGAAAATTCTGCACTATTGTGAGTACTGTGTCTCAAAAAAGGGACTACAACTGTGAAAAAACAAAAAATTAATCGTAAATGATTTCAAAAATTGACGATTAATGAAATGAATGACATATTAAATTACATATAGGCATTATTGAAAAAGATACTTATGTACAAACTTCATCAAGGCTAATAAGGTGCTATGGATAGCTCACCATCCTCTAGGTTTTCCGTTGCAAATTTGTTCCATTTTTGTCTCTTTGTGAATGAAATTTCAATTAAAACAATCAATGTGGAAATGGTAAATAAAGTTGAAGGAATCATTTATATATGCTATATTATTGTGAAATGATGCGTGCTTGTTTGTTAATACTACTTTTGATGATTTTACTTTAGTGCTAAGCTAAATAATATCAATTACATAAGTTGTATATATTTACTAATTGTTTTTGGCTCTTTAAACTGGGTACAATATATCAAGCTTTATTCATAAAATTGTCCTAAATAATTGTTTGTCATAAGCGTATTATCAGCAATATTATAATATTACCTAATACCTACCATGTAAAAATTAACTGTAGTAGCTACCAATAATAATTATTTAGCATTCATTTGTGTTCTATTAAACTACATACGTACTTCACTTATACATAAATAATAAATACTACCTATATTATAAGCATTAAAACTAAATCGTTTGTGTATTATACTCAAGGACAGTGCAATAATGTTTCAAAGGTAAAAGAATAACAGGAAGTACTTGAATAAATTGTTTAGTCAAACTTGTTGCAAATAATTTGTTGCCATTCTTAAACTAACGACATAACTTGTAACATTACGTATGCATTCTACCTGTACGCGCGTATGGAGTATGGGCCAACTGGATATATAAATTCACATTGATAAATTAATTATAATTATACTTCAATGCAAGCAGATTCTTTGAGATTGTCACTTTTGTGCATCCACCACTCTTCCAAGTTCTTTATTTTTTTCGTAACATTTCCATTATCCCAAAGCTTCTTGCACAAAGAACACCAGGCGTCTTCAAAATAGCTTACATTTTTAACTTCATAATTTTCTGTCCATTGAAAATACTTTAAGTACTCTTCATGATTTCTGTCAAGGTAAACGATGTAGTCCGCAAGGGCTTTCACTGATGGAAAGGCCCTAGCATTAATATAGGAACCTTTGGGAGCAACGAGAGAATAATTTCCGTAGCCGTAAACAACCGGAACCATCCCAACTCGCAGAGAATGGAAAAACTTTTCTGTAATGTAGTCTTCGCACAAAGAGTTTTCAAATGCTAAATAAAACTTGTACTTTTCGCCTATTTTCTCGTAACATGCTAGAGGATCTGCACAAATCCCTTCGTATTTGGTACATTGTAAAGTTCCACACTTTCCATAGATATCTACTTGTATATAGGTCTGAAGCTCCCTAGCAAATTCGTCACGCTTACTTTGCTGATAATTGCAATTAGACACAGCCCAAGCTACAAGTTTTCGATTCCTAAAAAATTAAAGGAAACAGTATTTGAGAAATCCAACATGATTAAGTTAGGGTATTATAAAGTACAGCAAGTTTACACATAGAAGTCTTACAACAAATAATTAACTGGGAGTTTGGAGCGTAGTGGATTAAAGGGAGCTGATGTGTGTTTCGTGTCTTTGTTGCTTCTTACTGCTGTCCCATTGCGTTTTAATGGTACAAGTCTTCCATAGGGAATATATACATCTGAATTATGCCGAAATGTCATAGTCCAATTAAAAAGGTTGTTAAATGGATGTAAGTCAATCCATGTGTAAATTGGCGATTCAAACATAAGAAAAACCCAAAATTGATGTTCCATTCTGTAGCTCGGCATATCCAACACTTCTTTAGGAATTCCAATAAGCCATCCTAAGCTGAAAACCACATTCTCATTAATTTCATGTCGGCAACATTGTCTCAATTATATTCATGTGGGTCTTGCGGGTACACGTATAGCATATTATTTTCTTTCGACAAACTTTGCAAACTTTTTGGGGTAAAACGGTATTGGTTTTACACACATTGCTTAAAATCATGTAGACTTTTTATACCCCGGATGTTGTTAAAATAATAATCGTTAACAATATTTTTGGTTATAGCTGAAATTTTTTACTCACAATGTTCTCCAATTGTCCAGTTGTAAATGTCTGCAGTCAAAAACGACCGCATCGCTCAATTCAAAGTAGCTTCTGTCTGTAGTAAAATCGCATTTATAAGGACAGTTTTCCAAATGGTTTTTACGGAAACAGTATCCTTCAAGGGAATCGCCTTCTTTTTCTAACATTTCAGTCCAGAAAAGAACTTGCTTCGGCATCGAATGTGCGATTTGTTGCTCCACGAATTCATCGTCATAATCCTGTTTAAAGTAAACAGCAATATTTTTAGTGAACACGTAAAACATGTTATAATAAAGTATGGTTTATATGAGAATAATGACAATAGTTACCTCCAGATGTATGACAGGAAGTGTATTCTGATAGCCCATGAAACTTGAAGGATAATTCATGAGAATCTTCCAAACATAGACGATTTCCACCAAAGAGTACAACAATCCACTAACCAAAAGCAACTTTTTCCATCGGTAACGATGAAAAGTAATGAACATTTTTATTCCGATCTTGCCACTGTCGTACAAAAGACGTAAAAACTTGAACACAAAAATCTGTCTTTCTCAGCTCATGGAAGAACAAAGTATAAAGTAACTTTTCTGCAGAGTAGCACTCTCAACTCTATTCCCATAGAATTACCTAGCCAAGTTTAAAATGTTTCATTTTCCGTCAGAAGAAAAGCAGAGTGTAAAATGCATGTGTCTGAAATCAGATCCAGATCCCGTGCTAGCTTTCTTTTCTTCTAGCGTAAGCTATGCATGCCCAGCACAGCACTGCTGGTTTAATAAAAATCCTTTCAGTAACTGAGACTTAACATGTAAGGGAACAAACAGCTAACCCTACATATAGCACACATATCAAGGCTTAACTTTCATTCGTTTGTGTGCACAATAATACTTTTAAGATATGTGTGCACCAAACGCAAGTCGTGCATGCAAATCACCTCTCGTACCTCTACATACAAGAACCTTACGACACGGGAAAGAAAAGACAAGTTGAACTTTTAAACTTCACATGGAAATAACCGCAAGCAATTTCAGACTGCGAAAGTCACCAAACACTTCGTACGACTGTAACAAAAGTTCGAATCGTACACACATAGACTTGTAATAGTATGAAACCGAAGCAATGGTAATAATAGAGATAAAGAGAGAATCCTATATATAATATGCCGACTCGCTTCCAAAAAATTTATTACAAAGATGTGGTGGTACTGCTTCTACAATGGAGTTACTTACAATTACGATTAGAAAGAGTGCACTGCACATCGTCTGAAGCTGTAAGGCATACATGGCCATGGGACTCTATAAAACTAATTGGTATATGTGTCAGAATGGTTATGTATGTATGTTACATTGTAACATGCCTATAAGAAAGTGATAATCTTGGTCTATGTGTGTTATGAGCGAAGAGGGAGAGGAAGCACGCGACAATATTGCGGTTGTCGTAATAATAGCCTCAAGAAATGGCATGTAATAAATGAATAAACCATTGGTAAATGGAATTGAATTAAGTATCGTAAGGACGTATCCAGGATTGCGGAATCTGGCCCGTGCTCGAGCCGCAAAACTCTCCCTCCCGATGAATCCGTCCTTAGTTAAATTTTAGCTTACCGATTGTTCCCATCTGGAGACTTATGTTAGTCTTCCGATGGACCTAGATGTGCCAAGTTCGAATTTTGTCTCAAACCTTCCAACTTCAATTATCGTTTATCGTGGATATGTATAAGAGATAGAAAGATACACAGACAACCCGTTCGTATATAATCATCTGCCGATACTAAGATGACAATTTAAATGTACTTTGTACATGACATTAGGTGCGGTAAAACCTTCCATTGATAGAGCGGATGAAAGTCTGCTATTGTTTGTGTAGTCTTCAATGTAAACGCACTACAGCGCTCTATTAGCTAAATAAAGTTGATCCACTCCTAGATGTTCCTTCCGTCTTTAAGAAAGATTTTATCTTGCAGTCTTCGGCTACTTCAGCAGTTACTAGTGAGTTGTGACTAAAAAAGATTTATTTACTCCGCACTCGATGCAATCTAATCCTAATAAAACACAAGGTGTTTCACAAGGATTCTATTTTGGATGCTTTATTTTTTGTCTGTATATATCGCTTTGCGGTGTTCTGCTAAAAGTTTGGCTGTGAATTCTCGTCTCATGTATATGTAGTCGTATCTGTTTGCTGATTTAGTAATTCAGTATTCTCCTCATACATGTGCAGTGTGAATAGGAAAATTCAGCGAGAAATTGGGGATGCACGAGTGGAGTGCAGAATTGCTGATATTTGCAAAAGACAAAAATTCTACTTTCAAGAGTGACATGAATGTAAAAGTATTTTCATTTGCTTACATAAATAAAATTGTGTTTTTGTGTGTTGTCAGTTCTAATAACTGCATTCAATTGGATACAAATTGGAAGTGAAGTTAGTCCTGCTAGATGATGCATGCAACATTATCGATAAGCAACTTATAGCCAGATAATAATATTCGGGGATGCCTGCATGGAACGATGCACATAAAGTATAAGTAAATGCACGCCCAAAATAAATCTGTGCGTGGTATAAAGCATAAAATGTGGACTTTGTGGACATAGGCAAGAACGATATAAAAATAAACCCTTTGCAACGGTAAAAAGAAGTGTCGCATGTGTTTTGAACTTTGACATTGTTTAGAAGGAGTTGACTCCATCTTCGAACTTACTTAGTTTTCGTATGTACCTCTGTAATAAAATAAGTGTACCAAGTTTGAAATTACTTATGAACCGTTCGCGTTCTCAAGTTATCATTAAATAAGACGGATGACAGACACACAACGCATTCGCATGAAGTATCTTGCGATATTTAGTGAATTAACTATTCAAGCATAATTTCTTTGACACGTTATATTCCCTACATACTACATACAGATGTAAATACACGCACCTGATTTGACTCAAATTATTGATATAACTCGAATTATGCACTCTTTCTCCCTAAGTTTGTCAAAGGTGGTTCCTGTGGACCTTTGTACATCTTTTATCAAAAATAAATTATTCATTTACCGTATAGGAATTTTTTATAACTTTTAACGATTTATCAATTATGCTACATTTATAGCAGTAATCATTAAACGTTCACTGCCCTAAGTTGTGTATTATTGTCATATACAACCTCCCTGCACGCTTATTTCATACTCCCACAGGTCACACGATTTGGTATTCTTATATTTATTAAGTTTAATAGAAAGCAACCACAATAGTAATAATGTCCCGAAGACGCTTGACATGAATTAGCCTGTGTAAATATAGAGAATGTCATTTGCATGCAACGAACTGTTTCTCTGATCGATATTTCACATCGTTTCCTGTGCAGAAGTTTCATATTTAGCTTGAAGAATTTTATACGCCACAATGACCACAATGAAAGTAGGTATATTTGAATACCAGACTTATTTGAGTACTTCACTGTGTTCGTGTTGCTTGACCCTACATGCAATAGTAATTGCGAAACTGTCAGACTCAAAATGTTTTATGACAGGTAACCACCGAGTATAGTTCACTCACAGCACTCACTATCAGCTTCGCCTAATAGACTATAGGTTTATAAATACTGTAATATTGTGCATACATTTAGAGTTTTTTGGCTTTTTGTAGTGTGAAAATGTCAATTGTGAACAATGCATGCATCTATAACGTACGTGTGTACACCTACACATAATTAATAAAAGTAAAATATTCTAAAGTAAACTAATCTATTTATGTTGCAGCGATTTTATACACCTATGCAAAATATTTGTTTTTGTACTGACAGTCGTCTTACAGACTTATTAGTTATTATATTATAGGTGCGCCTAAAATAAATTGATTCTGATTCGAATTTGGTTGCAGGTGTGTGTGAGGTGAACATTGAGTTACACTGAATGATTGATTTTCTTTCAGATCATCGGCAGTATAGTATACACTTTGTGACTGGTCTGCTTAAAAATATGTTTACCATTCAGTTGAATTTTTTTACAGGTTTTACACAATTAATGGCATGATATATCTGAGTATAATAAAATTGAAACCATCGTACATGGACCAGTCCGTACCAGTCGAGTCTCATCTCAATGAATTACCTATGCAATATTATAAGTACATCACGGTGTGGTATGTACGGTATACTATATGATTCACAATGATAATCTTTTGGTGATACACACGCACATGGCACCCGATGGTACTAATCTATCTGTTTGAATATCGTTATAATTTATGATGCACAATAATCTTTAAAATTCAGCTAGGTATATAATGTACACATGTCAATGTCCATTTTGCCTACATTAATTTACAATTTACCAGTCTTTAGGTTTATTTAATAAATGTTTCATACAGGTTGATCTCTTTTGGAGATTTTGTATGCAGGAAAGGACAGATTATTTTGTCCTTTCTGGTTAAAAACTTGTAAGATTTTATTTATTTATTTTGACAACGATTAAATAACAAGTAACGAGATTTTTCAGATTAATTGTAAGTACTTATTTATGTACAAATATCTACGGTCTAGACTTATAAATTATTTTTAAGTATTCATCAGAATAAGAATCACTTATTTATGACTAAGTAATGCTCTAAATACTATATTGGCTTGTTAAGTGTTTGGACGTATTTGTATTAAATAGCAGTGTTCATTCAACGAATCACTAACGGTTAATACATGTACCTACAAGAATTTAATGAAGTGTGACTTAATGCAAAACATTAATTTGTGTAACTTAATTATTATGATCTTTCTGCTGCGAAGCATCCTATCACTATCATTCTTTATTTTCTTAAATCGAAAGTGCATACTGCATACACGAACAAACTTAAATTCAATTCAGAAACAATTCTGCTCAATGCAGAAATGAAATTTGTAAAGAAAATTAAATACACAAGTATTTTTTAGTCTCTTGAGAATACCCTTTACTCTAAAGGTATTCGTTTCACAATTAATAAAATGTTCATCAAAATCTTTAATTTTCTACATGATTTCAACTTCTTTACTACAGTGTTTTAATTTTCTTTGTATTTACCTACTATGTGATAATCACCTTTCTATAATCTTCAATCTTCATATAATATTCACAATTTTTTACGGTTCAAAGTAAGTAATAAAGGTATTATCAGTATATGATGTACCTAATCGAAGCTTTCTGACTATTAAATGACTTTTGATTTAGTTACTATTACTACTCTTCAAGAACTCCAATAGAATTACCTTTATGTAATGGCCAAAGTTTCCTTGGACATTGGACGATTGGACTTTTACTATACTCACAATACTCAAGCATGTACGTGTACCAATTGCAATTTAATTAAATTACATAAAATCGTCCAAAAACTCATTCAAATTACTACTAGTATATCTTTATACATTTAAAAGAATAAATAGAAATGATTTATTTCATACTCTATGTAGGTATTAGGTATATTATATCATAATCGTATCGTTTCGTGTGTGTCTAATCGTTAATTTCATTTTGCGCTTCATAACTCAGAAATTAAATGACATGAGTGAGTGTATAGATATTATATATCAAGTCAAGAAACATAAAGCATACAAATGACTCATACAATGACAATTTGACTATAATATGAAGCATTTGCTTTCCATACTTGTTACAAATACAATTCAGAGCATTGGCGATTAAAAATAGTTAAAGTATCAACGTAATATGCAATCCAAGTAGATAATTCTACATAATATGACTCATATTGATACTAAATACTTTCAATAGCACATAGGTAATAATGATATCTGTATAATATAGATATACAGGACTAACTAAGTTGTAACAGTAATTAAAACTATTATAAAGTTACATAAAAAGAACGACTAGTTACAATGAATTTATATTTTGCGCAATACCTATATAATATAGTTTCAATGCATAGTCCGGACTGTTTTTAATTTTTAAAACTAAAGAAAGACATGAGGGATTTAATTCTAGGTGCATCTAACGACAATTGGTTTGCCATTTGCCAGTCTTGAGAGCCAACAGGCTCAATGGATAGAA
Source organism: Pogonognathellus flavescens (assembly GCA_019776165.1). Lineage (NCBI taxonomy): Eukaryota > Metazoa > Arthropoda > Collembola > Entomobryomorpha > Tomoceridae > Pogonognathellus > Pogonognathellus flavescens. The sequence goes on from JABASD010005483.1 coordinate 9,279, forward strand.
TTTCCCGAGCTTCCTTCATAATTTCTATAATTTCTGCAAACTGCTTTCTACATGTTTTCCTAGCGATATCCTGACTGCTGGGATCGGGACATTGATTTATCTTTGATATGCAAACTGCCAACAGGTTTTCTTGGAGATGATACAGTATAGTTCCTGAAACAAGCACAATTTGCATTACAAACATGTTTCTGGAATTTTTAAGGGTTTTCGCAATAGAAGATGTTCATAAATATCTGTAAAGTGACTTACCTCGAAGTCTATTGTATCCAGGTCGGATGACGTCAGCCACAGTTAAACAACTGCGACATAATTCCGCACCTCTTTTTCCCAACTGTATTCTCTCCGTGTCGTCAGCTTTAGGTAGGAGTTTGTTAATAATTTCTATGATGTCATATTGTATATCTAAGATAAGATAGTGATTTGGATGCAAAATTTTCCCTTTGTACTTTTGTAGAACCAATTCAAAGTTCTCGAGTTTGGATGCAGCTTGAACTTCATTTTTGACCTCTTGTAGCAGTCGACACACATCGGCTGCGTTGATTGTACAGTCACAGTTGCTTGATTCTGTGCATTTCCAGTTTGAATGTGGGTCCAGGGGGTTGATAGGCAAGAGATAACCGTTTCGACAGGAAAAGTTGGTGCATTTAATTCCAGAGAAATATGTCCCAAGTTCTGATGGAGAGGAACAACGCTGGCAGGTGCATGAGAAATAATAGCACTCCATTAAATGAGCCCGTCGTTCTAAAGTTCCTCGGGTAGAGTCCATGTAAAAATTTGTGATCGACTCGCCCACTTTTATGTTTCGAGAAGCAATTATGTGAATTGTAAATGATGTCCCTTTTTCCAAAATAACATAGCGAGTATTTGGCACGCAGTCGTGGGACATGAGACTTGCTTGGTAAAATAATAGAGAAGCGTTTCTACAAAAAATTAAAAATTTGATTATTTTAAGTGCCTATTTAATTTCGTGTGTGTACAGTATACATTTAGGAATACACTACAAATTATACAGATTTGTTTACAGTACCTACTGTACTTATATTACGATATGGTTTCTGTTCATGATTTTTCCTTCACAACAAACAAATAGGTTAAGTATATAATAGGAGTTATTTTTTACCTTGAAAATCCTTCGGTATTTCCAGTTCCTAGGATTCCAGTACCGAAAGAATTAATGGCACTAACTCCAGCTACATGGTTGATACTGTCAAAGTCATATTGGGCCAAATGACATTCTTGTTTGATAAATTTGTACAAAGCTATAGCTGTCGTGACTGCTCCAAAATTTTCTTTGCGAAGCTCATTATGAGATTCTAAACTCACAAGTTGCTTCCATTTATCGGGAAATATTTCGTTCAGAAGTAGGCAACGCAGAATTTTTATTTTTTCATATTCCGACGGATTTATTACAGGAGATACTGGACATTCGGCAAAAACTTTGCACTCATATAAAGCATGATCTGGCATCTGCAATAAATATTCAAATACATAATGATATACAAACTTACAATACAATAAAAACACATCAATTTTAATTAATTCTAATTTTATTTAATCCCATTTCGGTAGTTTAAAGTTTAATATAATATAGGTAAATCTCCTTCTGTAGAAATAATTACATTTCACCTAACATATGTATGTTATAGCACAACTTTCTGCTACATAAACACACGATTTCTATAAGTCCTTAAAATATGCAGAAGCTAAATGCACACAAGCTGCCTATAAGTTTTACTGGAGAGTTTAGACATAAAATGACGAAGCCTGCATTTAATGCAGTTTGTATCAACATGAATAATTTACCTTTACCTTACTATAACTATATATCTTCAGCATATTTTATGCTACAATAAACCCAGCTCAATAAAGGTGGCGTTTGCGAACGGCGAATACTCTAAAACATCTAAAGGATGAGAAGAACCAGATACATTGTGAATGCATAATACCTACATTGTATTATGCATCCACAGTATATAGCGTCAGTATAAATATATAAATATGTATATAACGTATTTAAGCAGATTCACAATGCATATATGTAGAGTAGTGTGTACAAGTTGTATAGCGCACATGTCAGAGTTGTGACAGTTAAATTGAAGAGAATAATAACGAAGGTTTAGAAAGCCTTTACTTCTTCTCACAGCTTTGCTGGACTGTGCTAAGTACAAAGTTCAATACTAAAGTGTAAAGTGCAAGATGATCATTCGATCACCAATAAAGATAGAAACTTAATTTCCCTGTTTGATGTCGTGTTATAAGTAAAGTAACGTGCAGCTTATCTGTTTGTTCTATAAGTATGCAAACACACAGTAATGTACAGTATGATGACTTTTAGTATCACGTACGTTCTGCACTCCTCTCAGCGTAGCAACATCCATGTATCACTTCACCTAAGTAAGTGTAATATCTCAACTGCTCAATGGAATATTATGTAAATAAAGTGATTGCATATCACACATGGTATAACTAACAGACATCGAGTAATAAACTGTTATGCATATAGGTAGTTAATAACCCACCTACCTGAATACATTTATTTTATACGTACTTCTGTGTGTGTGTCAGTTTCACTCTCTTTTAATAGTTGTGTTGTGTATTTGTTTTCTTAACATTAAAATAATCCACCACGTTGGCGGTTACTGAATCTGAAGATGAGCGAGAAAAAGTTAATAATAACGTATTTACCGTTTCATTGTTATTACGTAATAAGTATTATATTCTAGTATAGTAATAAGAATATAACTCCCGAAGTTCTTGCATACAATCATCATCATCATCATATTTTTTAGGGAAATTTATTTCTCCAAGTGAGATATGTAATACAGGAAAGTGTAGTTGTACCTACTGGTAGTAGCACTACTAGTACTGTGTACTGTATTGCATAATGTACTTTATCAACCTCTTCCTTTTTGTACGTATGTCTTTGTTTTGCTACAGCTGAATTGTATTATAATTATATATAGGACACTACAAGGATGATCTGGTAATCCGGTAGGATGGGTAACAGGGTAAGTGATTTGTATTGATATTTTGACAAGGTAGG
>JABASD010005484.1:0-12320 GCA_019776165.1 Pogonognathellus flavescens
ATTTACAATGAGGATTATTTACATTTAGCATGATGATTCGTTAAATTTATATGAGGATTTTTTATATTGTTTTGATGACACAATTTTTTCGGAGAAATTCCTTTCTTTTGGTGCTGAAACCCTTTATTTTGAGTACGTTTTAATAATAAGTCTAAGTTTTTTCCACCCTGGACACTGAACAGAAATGACAGAACAAAAGATGTGACCAAATTCGATTAACCCTAGAACAAAATATTTTTTACACCACAGAAAATAATTTTTCTCATAAAGTAATTTTCCTTTTGGAATACAAACATTCTAGCGTTATCCACAGTAGTAGGTTCATTTTGTTTGTTGATCGCACTGATAAGTTTACTATCTCTGTCTGGGTTAAGTGGGCCGATCGGGTAACGGTCGTTTTATCTAGTTCTTTTTCTTTCTATTGATCGTTACTAATTTTTGATTAAAAATTACAAATACTCCTGTTTTGAATTATAATATGCACCAGTCGCTGAAATTCTTAATAATGTTATAATGTTGCTGCAAAATAGTGCTGCATATTTAAACACAATTTTACAATTTCTTATTTTTCGTCTTCAACAGCACAAGAGGGCTTTTATCTGTTGTTTTTATTTTTACTAATTCAACCCGAAGTTTTAAAGAGCTTCAGCACTAAAAACGCAATAAAGTAATATAAATATAATCTTTTATTTATTAGCGATTTATAAATAAACAAAAATGTAAGTATTTCATACAATCGACTATTTATTTGGTGATAATTGGAATGAAACTAACATTATGATTGTGTTTCTGATAGTTTACATGCTAATCCCTACTTTTAATCAGACAAGAAATTAACATTGTCAAAGCTTCGATCACATCCATAAATGAATATGGAAACATAATAATAATGAAAATACTTGTGATTTGATTTACTTACTATTCGGATTACATAGTTGGTCTACACATCAATTGATAATTATTTAACAAACAGCGTAGTAATCTTTTTCTGATAGGCTGTAGTGGAGTTATGTCCTGTTGCGTACCAGTCTCATTTTAAGATGAACGAAAAAATATACAGTGGCACCGTTTCCACTGTTTTGGGTTATTGAGTTAATTTCTAAATTTTGTTATTTTTGTTCAACTAACTATCGTCGACTATAAATTTAGTTGTAATAGTTATTGTGATTGCGTTAGATAAAGTTTTAAAGCATATAGCGGAAAGATATCCTATATAATTAAGAACGCGCCGAGGGGGGAATATGGCACCCGTGCTCTCCCCCAATTCTGGAAAAAGGGGTTTTTATTCCAAAAAGTATACTTAATGTACTTAATGAAACGAAGCTACAAAAATTAAAAATACTCTGAATTCAGGTAAATATTAACTATTATTTGTTTTTGCTATTGAACACAACAGTTATTTTAAAGTTCGTCCATGCATAGTCTCAAGTGACAAATTATAACAATTAGCATTTTCTACATCATACTTTAATACCCATTGCCCTTGTGTAGAATATCTGATAATAAATATTTATATTATAGAATTTGATTCTAGGAACTTTATCCTTTAAATTAAAAATTATTGTCATTTCTTTTTCGCAAACGACGAATAGCTCATGAATTGTTTACGTATGTGGGTGTAGTCTATATATATAGAAGCTTTGCAAACATACAAATTCATAAACTCTATTTGGTAAGCTATGTATAGCCCAAAAAGATATAGAATTACATATATTAGTATATCTTTCCCGTACTTATTATAATTGAAACCAACCAATGTCATGAACCTTTTACATAGGTGATTGTAATGTTTAGTGAATAATTTCACAAACATACAAATTAAGAAACTAAATTTACTGAAGCTCAAGAAAATAAAGGAATTGCTGGTTTTGTCTTCCTCTACTGATTATAATTGAAATACAACCAATTTGCTTTTATACTCAGAGTTGAGTCTACTGTACAACTCAACACTTAGTTAAACAAAGCTTCTTAAATTTAAATCAGTAGTTTTTTAATATATTTGTCGAATGGATTAGATTTACTATTTGTCAAAGATTAAATTTGAAAATAAATCAAACGTTCATTTAATTAAGGCTGTGAAACTATTTCTGCAAGGAATGGAATACTATTACCAATAGTGTATAGCAGCTTTCTGTCTTTACTCAATTAAAACAGGTAATACAAGCACCAATTTGCACTATATCCGTGCCTTGTATTCCTTTAAGAATTATTGGCAGTGTATAAATTAAAAATTGTATATGATGCTTTTTCTTTTTGTGTTTAAATATCCAGAATGGTAACCAAAACATCCCTTCGGTTATTGTCATGGTATGTACGTTGGGGACACTTTTGGGGGGCTCTTCCCTTTTCGTGGAATTGGGACAACAAAAATGGAAACTACGTTAATATTGACGAAACCAAATGGGGGCGTCTGAAATGTGGAATATTTGTGGCTTATAGCCACATTTACTGGTTGTATACCTTTATGAGAGCCTATCATGAAACCAAATACGGCGACGTCATCTCGGCCTGCAAAGGTTATTTTTCGATGCTAGTCTTGACTGGAGAAATTGCTGTTATCGATGGAATGCTGCTAAAAGCCAAACAAGCTGCATTTGCCATAAACTGCGCCATTGAAACAATGAGAAATCTAAGGGGTATTTTATAAACATTGAATACTTATCAGCTTTTGTCATATTTTATTTTATTTGGATTCAATTTATAAAGGTACCTACTGATAATTTTTATAAACGGTATGCGAGAAGTGGGACTGCGGTTTGGTTATTTTTATCTTAATCACTGAATAGGATAAGGTGTTTCGTTATAGGCAAAAAACTGAAAAATACACTCCTAAATGTTTTTTATTGAATTATAATATTAGCTAGGTGTCTATAGACTTGACACATAATCAGATTGTTATTAAAGAAATATTTTGCACTTCTACCGTGCACTTAAATTATTCGATACAGATTTTAATATAATCGTTTGTTTTTAAATGTAGCTCTGTTTTTGGAAAATCAGTATCAAGAAAAGATTGGCAAAACTGAAATTTTGCTGGGGATTGGCCTCACAGCTACTGCAACTTATCATATACCTTTTGGGATCGCAATAATAAAACAACCGGAAGATATATTCTTTATGACATCGGTCTTAAAACAGGAGTACCACACTTTCATCATTTTATTTCCTTTCGCAGTATTTCATATTTGGAGCGGTGTGTGCGTTATTGCACTGCTAATGTTTTTTATATCAAGTCTGATCGTCCTGTTTTCAAACATGAAAATGTTTCTACAAGAAATAACGTAATTTTCAGACAATTAACGTCGAAATAATGGTAACCGGACACTACATTACCTTGTACACTACAGTACCGCGACACTACAGTACTGTACATGAGAGTACCGCGACATGAGAGTACCGCGACATGAGAGTACCGCAAAACAAGAGTACCAGGACACTACATTACTGTAATGTATATTTCATTTTTAGTGAAAAATTATGTCCCTGAATTACACATTTATACGTTTACAATTATGTTCTACAGACCAATATTTTACAAACAGCCCATTGCTACGATTTTTGACCGCATTTTATTACATTATTGTTTTAATGAACGATTGAGTGCTTCCACAAATGCATGAATGCATTTATTATAATAAAATATTATATAGCTTTTTGAGCTTTAAGTTGCGTTAGTTTGTTTTCAGCTCATTATTTCCGTAATATAATTTTTACTTACAAATTCCATGTGCAATACATTTCCTTCTCAATATGACATGCTAAAGATAGCTCAATATGATTGTAAAGTTATAAATGTGCGTTTCGGGGACATAATTTTTCACTAAAGATGTAATACTATGTAATTCATTAATTACGCACTGTAGTGTTGCGGTTCTGTACTGGTACTGTAGTGTATGGTACTGCAGTGTCCTGGTAATGTAGTGTACGGTACTGTAGTGTCCGCGTACTGTAGTGTCGCGGTACTGTAGTGTCCGGTTACTATGCATTTTAATCGTGCAACTAATAATGCAAACGGAAATAAATTATGTCTCAATTATTTACTAATTTGTAGTTTTGGAAGAGAGCAGTACATATCAACCCACGAAATAAGGAAATTGAAGTCGATTCTTCTGGTGTACAATATCTTGTCAATTATTATGCGGGAGACAAACGAAATTATTTCAGTCAACTTGTATTCAGCTCAGTTTAATTGTAAAAGGATGGCATACATTGCAAATTTTCTAGTCTTAGCCCATTTCAGCGATATGCCGATGGAAATAATGATGACCACGATGCTACTCTCATTCTTTGTAACATCTACATACTTGATGATCATTTCGAACGCGTCAGTCATCTATGAAACTTCTAACTCGTGTCTGGAATCATGGAAATATACAACGGGGCCACTACTTACCCGCCACGAAAAGCTAATCTTTTCAAAAATGAGAAAAGCTTGTCGTCCTTTGAAAATACGCATAGGAACGCATTCGTATGCATGGAACGGCAAAATTATGAGGTACCTTCATTCCATAAGCACAGGAACAATGGAAGCGGTACTTACATTTAGATAAAATGATATAATATAATACCATAATAACATTAATAACATATTATTACATAATTATGTATAGTATGTATAGCAATAAACGATAAGATTTGCAAACGTAATGAAATTGAATTGATCTGATTTTTCCACATGATTTGCTCACATTGATTTTAAATGTCGTATTATGAATTTGTCCTCCAAATAAACGGTTTTGTCTTCATCCACAAAACAAAAATCAAAAACGAAGTATACTATACTAGTAGTATAGATAGTCAGCTTGGTACAGTGTGGTGGTCATCATTGAAAATGTAAACAGTCATCATGAACTTAGTGGCTAAAACTACTTAATAAAGTTGGGAAAGTGTAATGGTTGACGATTGTAAAAATACAAACGAATCACATGAGCAGCAATAATAATAATAATAATAATATCTCTCCCATTCAAATTGAAGCACTGCACTAGGACGGCGCCATAGATTCTCAAGTTTTTTACAACTGGCTTGAAATTGAAGTAGGAAAAATCCAACAAATTAGATGCATATATGTATATATATATAAAGTTAAAGCCTTTATTATGGGCAACCGTAGTACTGTTTGAGTTTAATTTATAGTTCTTTGCAAAACTTTTACTTCAGTTTAGTTTTTACAATGAACGAATTGAGTGAAAAATAAATTGTCGTTGTTTTGAGCAATTTCATTTGTTTGAGGTGTATTTATATTAAAGAAATTCAACAATGACATGGGTTGTTATTACTAGCTTTTTTGATCATCATCTGAACAGTTCTATACAGAATAAATTTATTTTTTAGTATAATAAATTTAATGTGTAGGTTCAGGTTCACGTCAATAACTTGCTCTGTATTACTTTATTCCATTGCTTAAACATATTTATAAATATTGAATTAAGTATAAGAACATAGTCAAAAATATAATAATACAAAACAACGATAGTATATTACAAAATTAATTTGCTGGAGTACTTATATAATATTTATATATGTATATATATACATATAAAGTTATATATATAATGTATATAATATAATGTATATAATGTTATATATATATATATATATATAATAATTATCAAACTTTGGATTGGGAAAATATAATATTTGAAGTATAATGCAGCACCTGAGCAAAAAGTTCATAATAAAAAGTTGAATTCGTTTCTCTCACTATCGCTATTTCTCATAAAGGGTAATGTTCTATATCACCAAATGACAACAGTAGTTTGAGAAGAACATAAATTATTCCATAATGTACATTTCAGTATACTATACTTAATCTAAAGCTTCGCTGTCTTAATTGACACAATTTTCAGACCCGGGGAAATAACCCGAAATAGACAAAGGCGTTATGGTTTTCAAGGAACTTTCAATCAAATCAACCATGAACCGTATTTTTCATTAATGTCCATTTGTTAGCGCGAAACACATTCACCACAATTGATCAGCAAAGTAAGTTTGTATTTCAGTAGGGCACAGTATTTCAGTGTTTCAGATCAAATCGTCTTCAAATCACTTGGCAATAATTGATGATGCCTAAATTATGTGGCTATAACAACGTACCGTGGGGACCACTGAGGCGGAATAAACTAATTATGTGCCGTTTTAGTACATTATAGAAAATAAGAAGTCAACTTTTATCTGCTGACCAAATATAAACCATATTGACTGAATTAAATATTTTTATGTATATTGGCTGAGATCAGCTTCGGTTGACTAATACGACAACGCTTATACAATGCAATTGTTATTACTGATTGCGACAAATAATTGATTACAACTAGAAAATAATGGTCTGAATTTTAGGAACCTACATAACTAACGTAATATATTATTATTAGTATTTCTGATATAAAAATAAATGTTTACGTTCAAAGTGTCAGAGTGGCATCGATATTTACTATTGTTCACATTGCGTGATGCCTTATCCGTAGTTTTCAATATTGAATGAATGTGCTACATAATTAGGTACTTGCTCAATCAATACTGCGTCATTTTATCAACGTGCCTACGCAGTAACGACCTTATTTTGGTATAATAATGTTGTGCTTGTATTGTTTATATTGTCAACATTAACTAAAGTAAACTTTTTCCATGTATATTATGCTACACAGTTTGGTAATAATATTTTTGTTTGATGTAATACTTCAGAAACAGTATAATTTTGTAAAATTGTATATCGGGATATCGGGTACCCTAGATGACGTAAATTGGTATCTATGAATTATTGGTTTTTAAAGTGCTTCGTTATGCAAACAATTATACTTTTTTAATTGTCAGTTCAAACGATGAAAACATAAAGCAAATGGTATGAATTACATTGACCACTGTTTAGTCCATGACAAATTGTAGTCGCAACTCACATTATAGTTAAATCAGTAAAAATAAATTCCATTCTCAACGTATCAGCATTTAGGGGAAACAATAATTTTGGTTACACCTAAAGAAATTTACTAATCTTTCAATTCAAATTGCGCTAGTTACAATTGCGTTAAGATTGATTACAACATTCACCCAATTTTTATATTGATTTTACAAAATTATATCACGTGGTTGTATAAATGAGTTTATAATTTCTTAAAATATAAAGAGTAACCGGCTTTCCATCCTTACACTGTTTGTTAATAAAAGATAATTAACTGTTTCCTGTAAATTATTGTTTGAATTTGTAATTTCTGTCACCATACTTTCCTGCGTAGGTATGACTATAGAATAGAGGCTTCTAATATATTATGTAGCATAGTCAACGTAAGGCATATGTGAGCTATCTCGACTGGTTTCACAACAAAAGTCGTTGACGTTTGTAATCAAAGTCTAGCCGCTACAGTAACTTTAAAACACTTTCCTTGTGATATATAATATTATAATTTGCGCAAATCAATACTAAAAACTCACTAAAATGTTAGTTCATTCGAGACGCTTATTCATTCACCGTCTCCAAAACCCCAACATTAACTTTACTGTTGCTTTATGCCAGTCAAGTTTATTTCTTGTTGATTGAACGAGTAATAATTTTGTTTTATTTTTATTCTCGATTATAATTTGCATTATGTTCGGCTGGACTAAGGTCTTGAACAAAGAAACATAACTACAATCCCAACAATCGGATTTCGGATGTGACAGCTGGTTTTTATTCGCTACTTCGAAGGAAAGAGGAACCTGCGTCGGGACAAGGAACTAAGCCGGATCTTGTGCACTCAGGTTCAAACAGAGTTAAAAAATCCAGGTTGTTTGGCTTAGCGTCAAATTTGACAAAGTGGACAAAAATTACAAAAATAGACCAAATTAAAGAATATTTTGCAAAAAAGTCTTAAAAAACTATTGTTATAAGATAGGGCTTCCTGAAAACAAACATTGCTCCAAACCTGAAATATATTCTTTTTGTCCATTTCATCCATTATAGCCTGGTTTTTTGAAACTCTGGGCTCAAACCTGATACCAACCTGTATATAAAGTTTGCAGTTTATGAATCAACTCTTTAAACTCAAATTAAATACATAGATAATTGCATCCTAAATGGAGGGATTTAGTAATTCATTTTTATTGTGACCTGACATTGACAAACAAAATACGTTTTGGTCATATGCCATTTACTATTTTGATTTTCTTACTCCGCTTTAAATTGACATATGATTGACAAGCTACCAAATATCATTTAAATATTGCTGTGACGAACTCAAATAATTTATTACATTGTTATTTCTTGCATTAAGCGTCTAAGCAAATAACAATCCGAATCAATAGCGTACTCAGAATTTAATTTTGATGGAGGCAAAAAGTAACATCAGTGTTCTAAATAAGTTTAAGTGCTGTAAATAAGGGTTGGTGTTATATACCCGCACATCGCGAAAATTGGAGGAGATTATATTGAATTATACCTATACCAAAAATACGATATAATATTTGGCGGTTTTTTGTTAATTTCTACAAAGTTTTTACACTTTTCCCGCAAACAATGTGGGAGAGGACACATGCCCATAGTGCTCCCCCTCTCGGTACGTCCTTAATGAATTATATTGTAATATTATTGCCGATATGGAAACTAATGTTTACGTTCAAGATGTCGGCATAGCACCAAATATTTGTATTGTTTAAATGAAGTGTTAATTATTCGTCAATATTGAATGAAATTAGGTGAGCAGCCTCTGGTCGATAGAACAATGTAGGTAAAGGTGATGATACTACTCCATCTATATTTTAATATTTTCTCAACATTTACGAAAAGGTCACATACTCTTCTTGTGTATTTTGTCGTGTGTGTGGGTATGTTATTGGCATTAACTAAAGCAAACTTTGAGAATTTATATACTCCACTACACAGTAATTTAATATTATTGTTTGATTCATATCTACCCAAGAAATGTAATTATATAAAATAGTGTACCTTTCTATCAACCTATCTAGTGCCTTACACGACGTTATCTGGTTTATCTAAATTATTGATCTTTTTACAGCTCTGTTCACCAAACAATTTTAATTAACTTTCAAAACAATGCATGTTTATTAAATAACGTAAGATACTTTATAAGAATTGTGTCTACATCTGTCTGTCCGTCTGTATGTGCCCACCATAACTCATGAACAGAATAACACAATTGGTTCAAACTTCTCATTTGTGTTCTCTGGGTGAAAAGAAAAGTTCGGTTCGAAAATGGAGTCAATCGGTGACATTCAATGTTTAGTAACTTAAAACAAAGAGGATGCGTATTATTAAAGTACACACACTCTCGGCAGTTTTTCATTAAACAATTTATTTCATAAACAATCACTTGTCCAGGAATTCCCGACTTTTCATAGATACGACAATATGTGATGCTTACTTCTACAGTTACTTTTCCATTCTTCTTTTCATTTATATTACTATTCAGGAATAACAACTTAAATTAAGGTGAACATTTAATCATATACATTAAAAATATATCCACAGCAACATAACTAATAACAAAGTGATATATGTCTCTCTGTGTAGCAAGTAACTCGATGTGTTGCCAGCGAAGTATCAGCTTAATTCGGTCAAGCTTTGACAAAATAGTTGCCAACAAGAATTGGAAAATCGATCGTGAATAATAAACAACTACTCAATCTTACTCTACTTTATTACAGCTGTTTTACAATGTTTTATTATGTCTATTTATAGATTTGAAAACATAAAGCCAATGGTATGAATTTACCTGTAGCTGGATTTATTGTATCACTATCTTTAGTCTGGACTCATTACATATAGATAAAGCAGCGAAAGGATTTAGCAAAAAGGGGAAAAATAATTTTTGATAGCACCTAACGCAATATACTAACAGTTCAAATCAAGTTACAGTCAGTTCGATTCCGTTAAATTTGATTATTATATCTACTCAATATTTGGCATTTATTTGACAAAAAATATACACTGTGATAGTAGCAAAAATCGATTTATATTTCGCGCAATTTCGAAAATTATAAAGTGTAATAATTTTCATTCCTATACTGTTGTTATTAAACGATAAAATTTAGAAGCAAATTAAGTTTCAATCAATAATCTAATCGTAATTGTTAACTTGGTGTGATTAAAGAACAGAATAAGACATAAATTTTGTAGAATCTGCATGTTGTCGTAATATTTTATTGTTTGTATTTGTATATTTCAAACAAAAGAAAACTTATTACACAATATTTATATTTCTTTTGTTCATAATATTATACAGGATGGTGACCAATACCTCTCTTCGTTTGTTTTCATGGTGTGTACGCTGGGGCAACTTTTGGGGAGCACATCCGTTTTCATGGAACGACAACACTAAAAATGGAATCTTCCTACAAATCGACAAAACTAAATGTGGACGGTGGAAATGGGGACTGCTGGTGGCCTACAACCACATTTATATGTTGTATACAATTTTAAGAGCCTACTACGAAATCAAACATGGGGACGTCATTTCAGCCTGCAAAAGCTGTTTGTGGGTCTTGGTCCTGTCGATGGAAAATGTCCTTATTAACACGATAAGGTTCAAGGCCAATCAATTTGTACTTACAGTAAACAGCACCATTGTAACAACAAGAAATCTAAGAAGTAAATATACTACAACATATTACATAATTATAAAAAATTTAAAAAATAATCAAAAATTAAGCAATGTTCTTTTTTATAATCACAGAAATGTTTTTGGAAAAGCAATATCAGGAAAAGACGGACATCACCGAAATTATGCTGGCGATGGTTCTCATAGCTGCAGTGACGTATCATTTACCTTTCGGGATCGCAGTCATTGCACGACCAGAAGAAATCTTCTTTATGACTTCACTTCTGAAATTTGTTGACTACAATGTCATAATATTATTTCCATTAGTATTGCTTCAAATTTGGAATTTTACTTGCGTGTTTACAACGATGATGTTTCTGATGTCAAACCTGATAATTCACTGTTCGAGTGTGAAAATGCTTATCGCTGAAATAACGTTAGTGGTTTACAAATCTTTACTTAATTAATTTCTGATTTGTTAAGTCCACAAATATTGAATTCATGTACAGTTTACTTGTATTTCTTTTTTATGTATCATAAGACACCATTAAAATTTTCTTAATTTTCTTTTCCTGTTAAATTTTTGAGCTTTGACATAAATGCGTGCTCTTTGTTTTTTTTGGATTCAATTTCTCGTGTACATTTTATTTAATATTTTGCAGATTCGGGAAACAGCACTACAAATCAAGGGATGAAATAAGGCAAATGAAATTCATTTTCTTGATGCAAAATACATTGTCAATTATGATGCGGGAGATAAACGAACAGTTGTCGATTTTTTTATACATTTTGCAAAACGCTTTGAAAAGAATGGCATACATTTCAAATTTTCTACTGTTAACTCAATTCAAGAATATGACAGCAGAAATCAAAATACTAATGATTTTAACCTCAATCCTGGCAATCTCTTCATTCTTAATTATACTTCTCAATGCGGCAGTTATTTATGAATCTTCCCGTTCATGTCTACACTCATGGACCTATTCATCCAAGCCAACACTCAATGACTACGAAAAACGCCTTTTTTCCAAAATGAAAAGAGCTTGTAGACCCTTAAAGGTACAAATAGGACAGCACTCATTCGCATCTAAGAGAAAAATTTTGAAGTACATTTCCTCCATAAACACGGGCACTATGGAAACAGTTCTTACATTTAGATAATGGAAAATCACTGCCGATAGAATTGGCAAATCATTGCATAATTTGTTTTCCTTTAATCTAATATAATACATGCAACATCATAATTCAATATATAATCTTTAATATTAAAATATTGTTATTTCATTTCTCACAAAAACATTTTATTCTTTTAATTATCTTCAGTGTTTACAGTATCACAATACACAATACAATACACCATACGTGAGATGAATAAATTAATTTCATCAATGAATTACTTTCGTCGCACTTATACCAATTCTATTGCATCATCATTTTCTTACTCCAATGATTTTATTAATAGTTAGGCAACATTGTTGTTAAAAGTATATATATATATATATATACTAGCAAATCGGGCCCGTAACAAAAAGTTACGGGATCTAGTCAACGGCGTAATTACGTTCAGAGTTCAGAGGTCGGTTTGCTGTTTTGGGAGACGTAGGTGATTGTTTGTTTACAATTACAATAGAAAGTAATCCGTTCATTACATGAACGCATTTTCATTCCAATCACAGTAATCTGCAATTTGTACTACCGCGCCAATATAGCATGTGCTGACCGGAGAGAATGTTAGGAGAATGCGACAGAATTATGCACCCTGTTAATACGAAAAAATGAAAGCCTTTGTGC
>JABASD010005485.1:0-12320 GCA_019776165.1 Pogonognathellus flavescens
ATGAAAATGAATGGGAAAATAAACCACTTATTCCGTAGGGGGAGGTAGCTGCAGCTATCGAATACGAAATAAATAAATAAAATAAACTGCACGATTTCTTGACTTGAAAAAACTTTAAGTAAAAAATTAATATTACTAAAATGCAATATGAATTTACATGAAATGATTTTTATTTAAGAATTGTGTCACACGCAAATTAATTTTAGAAATACTAATTATATGAAACAGGAAATAATATGAATGTAGTGCAAAAAATGAGTTTCGTACAAACGACAGGAAGCTCGAGAATTCTAATTAGCCATTTCAATAATCATTTTAATTATATATCTCAAGGTCAAGGCTACTATGGACGGATTTCTTTGTTTTTTTATTATGGCTTTTAGTGAAAATGTTTTTTTAATCACCTCTTGCAGGAATTATAGGTTAAATATTACTAGGTGTTTTTAAAACATTAACATACGATATTATATACCAATTTGGTAATGTTTAGCATGAAATATTTAGTTACTTACGATTAGCATGGTCGCACTTAGTTAGTAATTATATATTATGCAATATTTTCAAGAGAATGATGAATGTTAGAAAGTCCGGAGTCTTTGGAGCCTCGTCAAAGGAGACTCTTCCAGGAAAATGTTTAATAAATTATTAGATTATTGTTATTATATGTAAAAGTAGATGCGTTATTTGTATTGGTGTTGGACGTAAAATATATTTATAACCATGATGCACTATGGAACTCTTAATTCCGTAAACTATACATATAGTACATTCATAACAGTTGGAGAAACTCAGTAAGTAAAAATCTAGATACAGGTACCTACAGTACCTAGTACCTATATAAAATTCTATGAAAATGTATTTAGTCAATATATCGACCAACAATACTATTACTATGAGTTTCTTCCGGTTCCCTTCCTCTTTAAAATGAATCGGGTGCGATGCAACAAAACCCTATGTAGTAAAACACACGAAGCATTGTACGGCCATATTATTCTTATCTTCTCTAACAATCACAAAACTTTCTTCACACAATAAATCATTTGTATATTTATTATTTAGTTTTTATTTTCATGTTAGTTTCTTGTTAGAAATACAGTGTAGATCATTCATTAATCATTACACACAGATGAGAATGAAAACAACCTTCGAAGAGACAACCTCATTTTTCATAGTATAGCGTTTTACTTGACGTATACATTATGATACACAGTAGTACAGAGAATATCTATTTAGTACATTCTAATCATTAAAAACTATCTCTATTAAAAACTAACCACTACAGTAGTAAATAATAAACTTGTTCAATAAAAGTTACCATATTTCTTTTCTTATTCCCCTTTCCCAAACGAACTGGGAAGATTCGGAACTTACAAGTGCCCAAACAAACTGCGAAATGTATTTATTTTAAAACAATTCCTTCCTTTTTAAGTAAAATGCTACTTACGAAACTTATGATTGCTCAATAGCAAGTAAGATATTATTATAAAATGCAATAAGGTATAGGTATAAGTATTTACTATAACGATTGTTAAAAGTGCAGAGGATCCTGCAACAAATTGTATGTTAAGTTTAGCTTTACATATTGTGTAATGTGTATAAGTTCTTAATTCTATCATGCACTAATTATATTGCTACTAGTAGAAATGTATGCAATGCTACTCCAATTGATTATACTAAAATTACTTTTTAACCACATTAATTTGGTGTTGTTACTTTTCTTCGTACATATTCTGCATGCATTAGTGTAATAATTAATCTACAATGCAAATTGCTACTGCTGTTTAAAGGGATTTCTCAAGAATTTCATTGAATCATTACTGCTAGTATAAACTCGATTAAATAGTTAAGTAAGAATGTGATGTGTTATATTGTAGCAATGTAGTAGGGTGATAGTTTAACGAGAAACTCTAATAATGTATGTACTGGTATACACGTAGGGTAAAAGTGTGTGTATATAATGTATGTAGTTGTATAGGTAATTAATTAATACTCTTATCGATAATAGGTCGCTATTAAATCGCATAACATCATGCTTCTATTGTATGTACTAGCAAATCTACATGTTTTAAATGTAAACCCAAAAACAAATCGCATGTATATAACCTTAATTAAAATTAGTATTGTAATAAGCTTGCTAAAATTCTCAAATGAGTCACCCGAGACGAAACGGTAATCAATATAGCAGACGCATTCGATCATGCAGGTATGTTGAAATCAGTCATTTTAGTTGCCAAAGCTGAAGATCAGCGGTTAACTCATTTCCAGTACATTTAATAATAAAATAACTATAGGTAAATAGATTAGTAATTAACTTCTGGTGAGGTACACTTATAACATAACTTAAAATACATTTACTGCTAATAATTAGTCACAATACTAATCATAATGGTATAGGTTGTTTTTAACAAAGTCTAAAAACTAAAAAGACACTGTAGGTTCATTAACTTAATTCTAATAAGCGGGACATTCTCCTTATGAATATTTCGGTAAACTCTTCTTTATATAGATAGTATTAGGTTTCCATTCTAGCTTAAAGTCTACTAATACACACAACAGGTTGTGGAGAAACTGCCAGCTTTAACATTGTAGTGGTCTATTTATTATCATAGGTATAGCTGCACATGTAATATACACACAGTGTATTTATAGCAGTTTATATGTTACTTCATATTAATATGAATACCAATAATGCAATTTTGCAAGACTTAGAGTAATACATCCTTATACATACAATATTATTCTTCCTAATTACACTTAACTACTTTATATTATGGTAATCCAACCATTTCTACTACATAATACCACAATATACACACTCTAGTCGTTAAAATACAAAAGGTACTTTGATTCATCTTATTGGAATAGTTATTGTGTTCTGTTTCCTAGTTTGTTCATTTCCACAACAGTTGCTTATGTAGTTTAGCTGCAATAGTAATTTTTTATATTACTCACATACACTGTATAGTACTACACGTGTTTTTCTTATTTACTTTTTATGTCTCTTTATAAGTTCATCATCATAATATTGTATGAGCATGCATGCACCTACATAAATGTTCCATTAGGTAATAAGTTACACGTATCAATCAATCAATCTGCTGCATATTTTATCTACATCACTCATTTATACCACTTCGTGATATTTACACCTACATTTATAAACTTAACAACAAACTTCTTCTGGTACTCCACTTATTTCGCATACACAACACAACCGTATACTTTTTACTTCTCTGAACTATATGGTAAAAGTTTTTCTTTTAATCCACAAGTTTTCATGTGCGATTGCAGAACAACAATTATTTTTACATTAACGTACGTATCTACTCTATAATATTATTCCTATAGGTATAGGGTGTACCTGTAGATATTAAGTGTAATAAAAACACATTTTCTATCGCTAGACAGTAAATGTCTAGAAAATAGTTATCTATAGTCGTTAATTTTCTCTATGATACACATAAGACTTTAGAAATACACGTTGAATACCTAATAACAGTCCTTTCTTTGCATAAATATACTAGGATACTCGTTTTCCTTCTTCCCGAGCACTTGAAATTATTTCTCGTTTAAATAAATATTTGCTACAGTAGTATGTAGATAAGTTTCATCAGCACTTTAAATATAAAGTAAGCAATATTATACCTTCTACAGACAGAGTATCAGGTAAATTGAGACTGGTTCACATTGATTGCATAGAAAATAATTGGATTATTAATCAAAATCATCACAATCATTTTTCTTTGAACGGAATTAGTAGGTGATTAGATGAAAATAATTTTTCCTCCGAATTCGCTGTGCGAATTAATTACACTGCTACTGCTGCAAGAATCAAAATATAATTTCAATAAACAATTTTGCTTTTATACAAATAATGTGAGCAACTTTCGTGGAAGAATTTACTTTTCTATGTGGTCTATAGCTAATTAACAGCGTATAGAAACACAATTTCATCAAACAGAGTCGTTTTTTACCCCTATATAGAAATTCGTAGTTGTGTGTGAACATGGAAATGCAAATATACTGCAGCATGCATGAATATGTAATTAATTGGCTAAGTTTGCTCAATGAAGAATCTAAAAGGATATCCAACGTGGAAAAAGTTTCTTTTATACCTCTGCTCTATATATTCTACCTGAAATACTGCAAATTATATTCAGATTTTCCGAAAGATAAGTAATAATTACGTATCATTATTATAGCGATACTTGTATACGTTTATATCAACTCAGAAGTGCACGAAGACAGAGCATCAGAGTAACTTTAAATGTTTATTGTATTTAAACCTTCAGTTAATTCTACTATCCATTCCATCATTCGAAACTATTAAATATAATAATATCTGCTTAGCAATTCAATACAATAATGCTTTATACCTTGGCTGTGCATTTAGCCTTTATTTCGCTTTTACAACTACAAACCACAAAAAGGTAAAGGTAAAACATAATAATACTAATGCATAGGTTTAGGTTTCTTGAAAAAACGTCTCTATTATATTATACTGATAAAAGAATACGGTGATGAATGATGATGATAATAATATTATGTTTAGGGTGTAGTAAAATGCACATTGTCATTGTTAATATCTATTGTTCGTTTGAATAGCTGCTGCAGTTGTAATTTTTAGCGTGTACCTACATAGATTACCGTTTTCACACGTTATCCTTTTCGCTGCACTCTTCTTAATGTTTATTATTGTGATAAAATCGCTGCATGTAGTATTATTTGTAACAAATCATTTTCAACACTTGTTCTTGGCTGTTCAGAATACTCGATTCAGTTTATAGCACATGTAGTAGTATGTCTTGTATACACTAGTAGTATTCTTCTAGTTTTATATTTTATATATTACATATATATTTTTTACCTATATACGACTAACTTCCATAGGAGCGCTATGGATTCAGAACTTCTACGTAATTAGCTGGGAACAAACCATAAGTTCCTCTCGGACCTGCACCTTCCCACCATCCCTCGTCGATTCTCTCGATGTTTGTAATGACTTCCCCAGGATCGAATGTAATTTCTGAGTCATCCGCTAAAATTAGTCAATCAGAGTCACATTTAGAAAATATTTACATTAAAGGTTGCACATGAGACGGTTTATTGGAATATTTATTTATAGTTTGAAAAAAATTGAGAATTTGTGCTAACCAGCTTGATAGTCGTAAAGAGCCCGTGCACAGAGACCCATTTCTGGGGTGATCTCAATGGTCATTGACGGAGTAAGCCGTCCTTCTTCAGGAACAGGGGATGCCGTATATTGTTCAGCAGATTGCACAGTGTTATCTTCGTAATAATTATCGGAAGTGTCTTCAACAGTAAGAGGAGGTGGAATGTATCCATTGTAACCCCCATTTACGGGAGCAGAATTTTCCTGTGGTGATGGTGATGGCGGTGTCGGACTGGGCTGTTTCATCTGTACAACTTGTGGTGGTGGAGAATAACTTTTGTTCATAATAACTGAGGGTTGGGGTGAAGGCGATTTATTAATTACAGCTGGAATGGTTGTAGGTGCGACATTTCTATTTTGATTATTGATTGGCACAAATTTCTCATCACTTTTAATTGTTTCCACTTGTTTGGGGGGTTGGGGAGATTGTGGTGGCCTGTTGAGAGGTTGTGGCGGTTGTGATTGTTGTTGACTAAGAGCAGTTTTAATTTCCTGGGCAGGATTTTTTCGCACTACTGTGTTTATTGTATTCGAAGCTCCACCAGATTCAAATAATTGTTTTCTTTTAAGCACACTGAGACTTTCTTGTTCCTTAGTTCCATTGCTACCATTTGACAATCCGTTTCCGGTATAATTAATCGCCGATTGTGGAGGAGATCCATTGTCAAAGCTTTTGATTCTTTGTCTCACTAAATCTCCGGAGTTTCCTGTAGAATTCTTCCTAGGTGTTGAGGCTTTGACGGCAGCAACTGATGCGGAATTAATTGTTGAACTTAGTCCATTCACTTTCGTTGTAGGAGTTAGAGGCTGAGGAGACACTGAGGATGAGGAAGTTGCTGAAATACTTTCCCTTTCTTGTTCATTGAAATAATCTTGACTTTCTCGGCGGAGTAATTTTACTTCGTTTTGAGAAAACTTGCGAAGTTTTGTTTGCTCTTCTTTCTTTCGACGCACTTCCTCCTGCTCTTGCTGACGCCAAAATTCGTCTTTCGCCGATGAATTGATCTCTTCTAATGGATTCACTCGCTTGTAACAAGTTCCCTTTGTACATAAAATGATAAAGTTTGATATTCACTTAAAATTGAATTCTCTAAAGTGTTCTTGTCTTCCTGGGAAACTTTCTTGGCAAAGAAAACAAATAACTTACCACAGGTCCTATTTGACCTTCAGCTTCAATGTTGGAAGACATTTTAACTCCTTCTCCAGCAATTGCTTTTGCAACTGTAGCCTCAACAGTATCTGGCTCAACGTCCTCATCCGTTCTCGCATTTATTGAAACATGAATTCCTTTGAAGTAACTTCGAATCGTTCCCAAATGGTTGGCACACATCCCTTTTCTAGACAAAGGTGCTCCTTCTCCTTGCTGAAACCGGAAATTAATATTCAACAATAGAACAATGAAATGACTTAATTGAATTAAAAACTAATCACATTGAAGAAGTCTACAGGCACTGTGTACGAAACTCTTACCCAATTAATAAGAACGATTTTCTCAACGTTTTTCTCTTTCACTTTAACTCTGCATAATGCATACATAACTTTTCCGCTGTTGAAATCTTCATTGAGCTCTTCCAATCCTCCATCTGTAAAATAAACAATTAGTCCAAACCATGAAACTGTTACATCGCAGTTTGTTTACGGAAATGGTTAATATAAATTGTTTTCAATTTGTTTACATACCTCCTTTGGAAACAAGAGTCAAATCAAAGGATTGTCCTTCATAGCTATATAGAGCCCTGCAAATCAAAACGAATCAAATATTACAAACATTAAAAATAATGTCTTTAACAAATTTAACACATTGAGACTCAATAGAAAAATAATTAAATTTTACTTACCAATTTATAGGATTTTTTTCATCCATAACTTCTCTCCAAGCCCCAACCAAAGCATCTTTGTGTTTATCCAAATTGAGCGTCATTCTGTCCGTATTTACTTAATTTGACAGCTGCAAAAACAAAAAATGTTTCTGTCAGCATAATAATTTACGTTCACTTGAGACAATTTCATCAATTTCTTGAGAATTCGTCTCTACAGATCCTAAGAATCATTATTGATTCATTCAGGGATTATAACTCTTGAAAATATTATTTTTGTAACTCTATAACTCACTAATAAGACAGGAAATAAATGTTTCAAAGAGAAACATGAATTATTGCGCAAGAAAAGAACGAGTAATTACAATTTGCAAAACTGGGAATGAAATGAAGTAATTTAAAAGGCGTTTTCAACACATTGGAAGAAAAGAGTTGAAAAAATGCCGGATTGGCGACTCGACGAACCGACAAGCAAGCAACGACTGAGAATCACACACGAATCTTCTCCACGTCATAATAATACATTGAAATCAACAATCATAGAATTCAGTTCTTTACAGAGGTAGCAACGATGCATGACCATAACCAATAGAACAATCACAATTCGCATAATACTGTAACAATACAATGCTAAAAGACAAGATGAACTTAATATTGCATCTCTTTCTATATACTTATCCTTCATATCCAGTCTATATACATTAAAACAGTTCAATCTTGTGCGATTCTTCAAGTGATGAAGCATGATTTCAGTTTGATGCAATTTATTTTTCTCAATTCACTCTTATTATTAACTACTCGTCCCCTTTTGTGCCATTATATAACTACCCTTCATGATTCATAACATAATTTCCTTACATAAAAATGCTCTTTAGAAATTTTAACTGCAATCAGTCAGAGATTATTATTGCACTCAGTTTGCATCAAATGGCTTTATAAATAATTCTGCAAATTTAATGCTACTATTGCAAATAATGCAAAAATATCTTCCACCTATTATTTGCTTCATTCTTTCTTATACTGTCAGTAAACGAACTGGATTTCTGATTACTATGATTTCTTTCACAGTAGTGTATGTGTACAGGCATAGCTTGCACCTATAGTTGTTTTCGTAAGTATAATTTAATCCAGATAGTAGGAACTACTACTAGAAAGTGTGGCAATCATGTTACAGATTATTACATCTGAATTTCTTAAAGCGCAGAGCTGTGTATTTATCTATATACCTATATAGTATATATATTATGACAAATATATTATACCTCTTTATTCTGTGCAAATTCGCGAAATTCTAAACACATACACTTCACAAGATCTCAATTCGTCGTATAATAATTTCCTTGTTCCTCGAAACTGAAATGTGAAACTTGCTTTATATTATATACTAATATAGAAATACTGATACTTTATACTAAAATGGGAAATATTGACTGAAATATTCTTGGAATCAATAAAGAACTTGAACTGAGTACTCCTGTATAGTAAGTATTGATTCAGAAGACCCTTTTAGGTAGAATTTTGCTCTAGGAAACTAGAAGGATAGTTCTGACTAGAATTCAAGTCACTGTACACATCTTCTAGTAGACAGTAGACAGACACATTCACATAAACTACTCACACTACACGAGACTCCGCATACATGTACTAAATATTACAAACGTGTACTATCTACTGGTATTATCTACTCTTTCTGATTGTGTCTAGCTTACTAGAAGGCAAACAAGCAAAAGATACCTGTCTGTCTATCTGAATGCTCCACCACCTCAAGAGAATAAATTATTTAGCCAGGAGTAGGTAGTTTTGTTCAATTTGGCAAGTTTCGCCACAGCTTGCAAAGAAATTTGACAAAATAAAATGTATCCACTCAACCGTACACGTACTACGGCTATAAATGCCGAAAATACCTTTCTGCTTGTGATTTTATGTGTATGAATGTATATCCTATACATTTACACACATTTTTCTTCCCTGTCTCACAATTCCTATGTTCGAACTGTCTAAAATCACACACAGTCTATACTAATACACCTTGGTACATACTCAAATGGCATTTACGCCAAAACAAACTGAATAGTCAACTTGAGATAAGACTACAAGTGTAAGGTATCTACACAAATACACAATACAATAATAATACAAAGTAGGTACATGCAAAATGCATACCAGGAATAGTAACTCTACCTGAGATTGTATGTATATTCCTCTGAATTCTTAATACGACTAGCACTACTACGATAATAATAAAAATAAAATTATGTTTTGTATGGAAGAAAGAGAATGAATGAAGAATTCTTCTATGCGCTGAACTTTACATGATTCTCATCACACACAATATTTATTATTCCTTTCGTTTACGGCAAAACTTCATACTATTCGTGTCCTATTGGCTTTATAGAGACGTTATAATAAAATGATGTATATAAGTTGTAAGTATATGTGTAGAAGATGTGGGTGGATGGATGTTGATGTACATACAGGTACCTAATAGAGCCAGTAAAGCTGTAGATTCTTTAATATTAAAATCACATTCTATATTCTGTCATAACGGTAATTTTATTGTTGTCTCAACCGTAAATAATAACGATGAACTGCACACATAAGAATTTATACTTTGTACATTACATACAAGTACAACATAGCAGAAAGCATAACACTAACAAGTACAACCCTAAACTAAACCAACAACGCAACGATGTGAGAATTCTTCCTTTCTTAGAGAGGCAAACAGGTATTGTCTACTAGTTGTAAAGTAAATGTGTGAAGGAAGGCTAAAATTAAAATTATATTACTACTAGATTTTATTTCGGTGGAGGAGGTGTCTCGTGTATGTCGGTTGCAGTTGCAAGGGCTTTGTACTTATTCACCTGAACTATCTTCATGCATTGATGTAAATATAATGCATATAAATGCAGTAGTAGGTATATAGAAAAATAAAGTAATATAAATACTACTTTATTTGTATTAGTACACAGAAGAATTCCTTTACAATGTATTTAAGATTAGTAGTAGCAGTAGCACATGCATTATATAGAGAAAATGCATTTTGTGTGTGTGTACACAGAATAATGCTGGTAGTATCTGTACTTAAAGAAAAACACAAACCGAAACGAGCAAAATAGTTAAACTGTACTACAGCATATCATAATATAATAATTACAGTAAAAATTCTATTCATTGATTACAAATCGAATCATCCTTCTATGTACAACTCATTACTACTTGGTATTTTAAGATAAGGCAGGCAACAGCCGTAGCATGAAATGAATTTTCCTTGTAAACTTGTAATGTTAACAGAAGGAGTGTATATTTTTTTAAAGGAGAATTTCTAAGAAATATTGTTTTAAAGCCTTTCTTTATTAAGAAGGTGTGTGTTCTGCGGGGTTTGTTGACGAAATAAATCAAGTGAACACATTACAAATTACACTACACCGCTTCTACACACATTTACTGGTTAAAAAACGTGGAATCATTAGCTTGTCAATTTTATTGCTCTCTGCATATTGATTTTAATTACTTTCCTAGCCTTAAAATCCCATTTACAGAAAACTCTTCAAATACTTACCTACCTTCTACTATCTAGTATATACCCATGTAAAATGTAATAAAAGCTCTCTTTAGCTTGCCCTATACCAATAGAAACCATCTAAACCTATTTTTCAGAGAAATTACTACACCTACACTTCGACTATTGTAAAAAATGTTAAAAATACGTTGAGAAAAATGAAATGACACGTTACATCGAAGGAAACCGCTTGTTATAGCTATTTAAAAATCGAAACGACAAATAACTTTGTAAGTGCATTAGAGAACAATAGTGTCATTACTTAAGAGAAACACTTGAAAAATTATCAATAATGTTTAGAAACAATGTGAAATAATAATATGCAGCTTACCTTAAGTTTAAAAAAGTATTTGAGTTGACAAGAACACACGACGTGTCTACCGTGTCTTATTACTGCACTACTATGTATATCTCTATTAAGTATTGCTGGTGGAAGTTTGAGTTTGACTGTGTTGACTTGACTTAAGAGAAAAGGTACACAACACACCTACACACGTAATAATGCACGTACTTAGTTAAAAGTTGGTAAATAAATACCTACTTACTTTATTACCTACAAAAGTAAAGTAGGAAGGGATGAGCGTGTGAAGATTTTCTATTTCTCTTCAATAAATTATCTTTTAACGATGAGTCAAGTAGTCATGAAGAGACAAGTTAAAATTTCACTTGCATATTATTACAAACAATACTTAAGTAGTCTCTCTAAAGTACATACAACAACTGCAGATAAAATGTAGGTAAGAAATGAACTAGTATGAGCGAGTGAGCGTTACAATTTTTACACTCATCGCTTTTGCTCTCATCATCAGTCTCTTTTAATACACTTGTGACTTTACTGACTTTTACTAACTATCTTACACAGCAACAACTCTCCTTGTGACTCCGTGTCTCTTCTGACTGCTAAAAACATTAAATGACACGACCTGACGTGTTTGTTTGACTTTGCCCACTGACTTTCTTGTTTGGTACATTCAACCTTACATAAAATATGTACCACCACTGTTTACTTCTTACAATTACAATAAATTGACGCAAATGTTTATATTTTCCTCAAGTTTCACATTATAAAGCTCCAGAGAGTATAATAATTCGTGTATAATTGTATAGGACAGTATAAGTGTTACCACAGTATGTCCTACTATTACACTAATTGTCTATACGTATACTATATAGTTAATAGTTAATTGTATTTATTAAAATTCGAGTCACAGACACACAAAGACAGATATCGCAATTAATCTTTGAGCTCAATCTTACTAACTAAGCTTAAAATGACATGACACGCTTTAATTTACATAGAACGAAGTAAATAATTACACAGTTTGAGTTAAAAGTTCACAATGCAAAAATGCAACCAAGTGCTGTCTTTTTTGCTGACAATCACAACCTTAATTTAACTGCAGATAAGAATAGTAAAACAACTGCAGTGTGTACTCTGTATATTTTTTAGCTTTAAAAAACACAACTCTCTGTGTAGTGTACTATCAACAAGAACACACTGTGCTTGTGTATTGGAGTTCTTGTGTACCACAACTGCAAATGAGAGCAATACCTACCTGTGAGCTCCACAATAATACAACAACTCTACACTTATAGCATAAGATTCCTCTGTAAGAAACTAACTATTAAGAATATAGAAGAAAATACACTTACTTACTTAGATTAGTTACACAGAGAAGAAGTGCAGTGCTCACACACAGAGACACAACACACACAACGAACCAACTCGAACAACTGTGATGATAATGATTCTTTAGAGGGTATAGTG
>JABASD010005486.1:0-12311 GCA_019776165.1 Pogonognathellus flavescens
ATTTTGTGATCTTAACGGGCACGACCTATGCTCAGGAAAAAAATTGCAAACTAGTTAAATCTAAGACTAGACCGAGTAGAAGTCAAGTGACACTCTTACTTAGTTCTACTAATTATTATCTAATGATAAGCATTTCCTGTGCTATCTATGAAGGGATTTCGAGATCCTGATATATTTACTATGCTGTGTTCAACCAGTTGTATATAAATAGCACACTGAATGGTCACACACATAGTTGGCATATATATCGACTACTTCAATATTTCAACTAATTTAAACTATATATACATAACATGGCAGTCTTTATAAATATATAAAGAGAGCTCTGAATATGTATGCAAAATGTGATATATATTTCATATGTACTTGTCCGTCAGAATCAGAGGTCATTGCATGTGAGCAGGTATCTCATTTCGTACAGGCATTAAGCGAATTGAATTATAGCAAGCTACACCTACTTGTAAGTTACACTACCATAGTAGAAAATTCAACCACTATTCATGTATTCAGTATACAGAATACATTATAACCATAATAATTTACAACAAAGCCATATTATTCTGCTTGAAAAGAAATGTAATGAATACATTTTATGTACAGAGTAAAGTAAAATAGAAAATATTAAAGGCAGAAACAAGATATTACGAACACTGCATACTTTTCCACAACTACAGTATATAAAACATTATATATACCACACACATACATAATTTATAGATATGCATGTATGTAGTTTGAACCCATTATAAAAATAAGAATAGACTTACAGTGTACAGATAGTACATGCACATAGAATCCTTGCCGGCCGGCCGGTGGGGATAATTGCAATACATATGTAATTCCATTGATGCATGACAAAAAAAGCTTCTAGAGTGTACCTATTTTATACCAGTTAAACTTATTTGTATCAGTATATCACTTGATTATGTTCTGGTCGAAGTTTAACAGCTTAAATTATGATTGTTGAGATAGGCTGAGAGAACACCTATTTTATTTAGAGAGAGAGAGGAAACGATAGTTCACCTTAGTACAAGAAAAATAACGCGAATCGTCGACGAATATACCAGCAGCAGGTTTATTCTGTTACGATGCATAAAAACGATAAGTGTTAATGCTTTGTTTTGTTGTTATTGTAAATCTATAGAGCTATGTAGTATGTAGTAGTAGGAGCTGAACTGTCTACTTATATTTTAACATGCATTGCATGCGATTCCATGCTATAATTTGAAAACTTTTATATAGAAAAACTCTACATTCGCGTCTAGACTATTGATAAATATCTTACCTATATATATATACACGTTTGCAATTGTAGCATATACTTCTTACAGATAGATACAACACATATTTACTATTCTGTTGCCTGTATAAGTATGCATCACAATAGCACAGAGCGTAATGTAATAATAAGTTAAATAGTGATGGTGTATCGAATGGACATGGCATAGCTGTAGGTAAACGAGAATAGTAGGAGAGTAATAGTTTACTGTACTACATATGTAAGGCAGAACCTGCTGACAACCTTTAATAGTGAGACACGGCATTTATTTCATTTCATCTCATTTGAACTGCTCACAACCATCACATCGCTCCACAACTCCACAATCAGTAAACAGTCCTGACTCTACAATTTGCGATTGGTTTGCATCGTTTGCAAAGAGCTGTAGCTTTAGCCGCCCTAGTTTCGACAAGAGGACAGTGAACTGCCTCTATGTGTGCTTGCTAACTTGCTACTCTTAACTTTACTTGACGAACAGACACATACACAACACATACACAACATCTCATCATAATATCTCTCTATATACATTCTACTACATTGTAAAATCCAACGTACATAAGCCAAGTGTGTGTGTGTGGATGATGTGTATATTTTCTGTATTTGATTTAACTATGCAATCTTTCGTTGTAGTGTATCTCTGTACTACTACAATAGTAATACTATATGTAGTTTCAAATGCAATCCTGTATATATTTTCTGCGAGAGTTTATATGCGGGACATCATGCATACGATATGACTCTCTGTTGCTTTTCTATAGGTGTAATGCAATCAGCATTATAATGTTGTAAAGCTATTTAATGATATTCATTCCAGTTATGTACATACTTAAATGCTTATTAACGTGACTTGTAGTTATTATAATATTATGTTGTTGTTGAGTAGTGTGTCTTTGCAGATAGGAGCGTTGGCTTTTGCTAACTACACAACAAGTCATGTCGTATCATAATTCCTCTGGTTACTCTGGTATGTACAGATATGTGTACGGTGTAGGATGGCAGAAATGTTTTTTTAAAGAACCAAAAGATACAAGACACAGCAGATAGTTGAGTGAGTTGAGGACAAGGCTGAAATATTTATTCTGTCTGTCTATCCATCTAACTAAACATTGTAGTGTATACGAGAGTATAGGCGACTCTATACGGTTTATAAATTTACGTGTGTGTTTGTGTGCAATTTTCTATGATACATGAGGATAGTCATACGATACACATTGGATTTTACATGTTGCAAAAGTTGCAGCTTTCCTTACAGTAATATTATATAGGTACGCTCTGGTCGTCGTCAGTAACAATGATCAAGTTAAATTTTGCTTTGTTTCATTTTACTTGGATATTTAAAAAGACTTTGTTTGCACAGTGCATGATGGCATTCTTTGAGAATATCTCGGAGTTGTGTGTTGTGTATTGTTGCTACTGTATTATTAATACTATAGTCATGTTTGGCCTGCGTTTTTGTCTCTCTCTCTTGTTGTGTGATATTGCTTGAGTAAGTAGTTGCTTGGCTGTCGTATCTCCTATCTCTAACTACAGTAAAACTAAACTGCAGAGAGAACTCACAATGTGAATGCTGCCTCTTGGAATATAAAAGCATTAGACTAACAATGAGAGTAAGCCAAGTGAAGAGAATGGTTATAAGTAAAATAATGCACAATGGCGAGTGTTCTGTGTAGTCTATGCACTGTACAAGGCAGTTTATACGTGGATATAGTTGTTTTGTAGAATCGAATGAAGTCAAGTTGGAATGACTCGAGTTGACTTTCAGTTAGCTGAGTTGAGCAAATAATTGGTCTCTAAAGAGACATTATTTCTGGGAATGTGCTCGTCCTTTGAGAGGAACTTGGAGAAATAGTATAATAAGAATTTAGGAATCTATCGTCCCAATGCATTGCACTGCCACAGTGTGTATAGATTCGTAGGAATAAAACAGAACAGAGTAGCATACACAATATCTCCGCTACATTTACAAATAAACGGAGTTCTTCCATGTAAGTAGTCGTATATAGGAGCACACAATGGATGCTATTGCATTTATATTGACAATGTCTAACGTAAGTAATAGGTAATTTCATAGTGCAATATAAAGTGACTGTAAGTGTACAACCAGAATTTACGAATCATGCTGAGAGATTCTTATTTTATCCATCGTACACAATTATACGAGCAGCAGTCATAGAGTTGTGAGTGTGTATTTTATTAAATTGTCTATTATATGAGATTGAATTAAGCAAAGTACATACATGCATATCTATAGGTGGCATTTGTCGTGAAACCCCTTTGCGAGATAAAGATAAAGCTGAGTTGTTCCATTCTCACTTGATTCCACTCAACATAGACGCTTCACAAAACAGCGTGGCACTTTTCTTTAAGTATTCTCTCCTAGTAACATTAGAACAGAAAAGGATTTCGCAAAATTTTAGTAGCGGCTTATATACCTATATAGTTATATACTACAATGTTAAATGCTACTATACTACTAGCAGCAACATGAAAGACAAGAGTTGGGCAAATTTTAGAGTTTCAGTTGATAGTGATTAAATTGCATAATATACCAATCCACAATTTCTTCTTTCATGTCATAATCCAAGTAGTAATCCGTTTGTGTGCTGTTAAACATAATAAATGTTGTACAGGGACGAGGAAGGAAAGCTATTAATTTATGTGTTTGTACGCTTCAACAAGATTGTATATAGAAGTGCCTACTAAAAAATTAATGCGAATAGATATCCTTATATTATTGCAAAAATGAGAAACGAGAGCTTTAGACACAAACGTAAACTGGGATTCCTATTAAAAGCGGTATTACAGCTTCAGCATGAAATTCAAGTCTTCTCTCGTCAATATCAACTGAGGTCAAATTGACTGTGGAAAACCAGAAGCAATTCGATATTGTAGTATAAAGTGGTAAAACTGAAACCTATCCTGATTTAATATTGTGCACGTAGCTACTATACTGAGAATAAAGCATCATCTGCTAGTTTAACTAGAAAAAACTCGAGAATATTTATCCATGTCATAATCGACCTCAAATTTTAGTACTTGCCCAATCGGTTATCATGAGAAACAAAGTGCATCAGTTAATACTAATAATATGGCTTATGCAATGCAGCTGGGGCTAGAATCGATTTGGATAATATATAACAAATGTATATCAAAATCATATACCTATATGTAGTCCTCTATACTTAGTATGAGAGCTTACAGTTTATCATGGTTTATAAATTAGACTTAAATCAGAGATTTGATTCAAATTGGCTGTAACCAAGCCCTATCTTATCTGCCAGACTTGTAAGGCTGGTCTAAGGAAACGTGATTTGATTTGATTTACATGTTCTATTGCATTATGTATGAATTTTAGGTCACTCTGCCCATCGCACCACATCTACTTTACTAATTTTACTTCTGTAAAACACACAACCAACATTTTATAAGCGTAAGGTCGAATGAGTGCGAAACTTATTCTTTGCAAAATGTGCGAGCCAGAATGCTAATGTGCATTGTGGTGTGGACTCACAGTGCACAGAAAAGTGTTAATGTGTTAATACACAATCTGCTATCATAATTTAACTTTTTATACTGGTTTTGTTTTTAGAGCAAGTAATAAGTAATTTGAATTCAATCCAAAGAAATGGATTTCTCCAACTGTGAGTGGTGTGATGTGTAATGTACATGAATCGTATCACTCTAAGTGGTTGAGGGTTTTACCAGACCTAACTTTATAAGTTACATTGATTGACATTGCTATTTCAGACAAGCTTAAGTGAATTTGCACTTGTAACACATATAGCCTCATACTGTCCTTTAGGTTGTACTCTAGTTTTCCATTTGTACCATAGTACAGTGATGCATTGCTACTTAACCAACTGATATGAAGACTACGACAATTGAAGGACATACGAACGAAACATCTTTAGGTAGTTTAATTTGTTGAAGAACTGATAAATATTTAAGTAGATTTACTCAAGTTTTGCACCTTCACCTCCAATATCAACACTGGGATCTGTATTGTATGATTCATAATAGTAGATTTAATTGTATAGCACGGCGGATTGTGTTTGGTTGCTAGAAAAAGACTGCTTAAGTACACATTAACAGTTTAGGAAAGATAGGGAGTTTAATTTAAT
Source organism: Pogonognathellus flavescens (assembly GCA_019776165.1). Classification (NCBI taxonomy): domain Eukaryota; kingdom Metazoa; phylum Arthropoda; class Collembola; order Entomobryomorpha; family Tomoceridae; genus Pogonognathellus; species Pogonognathellus flavescens. The sequence continues at coordinate 5,404 of JABASD010005486.1, forward strand.
TGCTTGTTTTGTATGTTTAAAAATGTTTTTGTAAAGCCAAGAACTGTGTGAGCCATGAGTCATCATAGCGATTCGTACACAGTTTCACCTGCTAAGAATAATAGAATCGCATGGTAATTTTTCTTACTTTCTGCATGGATGCTAAATACCTAGCTATAGAACAAATAAAAAAGTAACTGTGTGAACTGAACTTGAGGTGAGTCATAATATTAAGTATCTTAGTAATTGAATATTGTATTGTAACGTGTATTTTTCTTTGAATAGGGAAAATTCACACACTGTATCAATTGAATTAATGTTTACTACTTTGGTTAGTTGTACTAGCTTGATTGTGTTGAGTTGAGAGTATACTTAGAAAATTATATGTAGGTGGGAATGCACGTTTCATTTTTAAGTATGTAATAACCGTGCAACAAGATGAATAAATAAATTAGAAACAAAGAGCAGTACTGTGTGTGTAATCTCAAAGGAAAATCTGCAATTTCATTTCTATGCGTTTTTCTTGTTTCTTCATACATAAATAGCTACTTCTACAAAATGTGATCGTACAACATACATTCATCCACTGATAGTTTTATACCAGTCACTCTAATAATGTGGATTTAACTACTATTTACCTACACACAGTACCTACTACCTACGTCAACGCTTTTAACCACAGAGTAGTGCAGTTACTATACTACTACTGCAGTTCTTACAAGGATTGGTAATTCTACTAAAATGGAAATTTCTTATAACCGTATAGTAATAACTTATGTAGCTATTAACGAGAATTATGATAAGACATTGCAATAAAATTATATCTGCTACAGTTGTACACATTTCACTGATTACAGAGTAACCGTCGGCAAACTGCCTTGGGTTTATACAGACACCTGTATCCTGTATCTTATTCTTTTACACCTTTTAAGTGTACAAGTATCCATATTTTGATTTTTGTTGGACATTTGACAAATTCTGCTAATTAGATTTTTCTACCTACTGGTAAATGCCAATTTACGTACTTTTGTAATATAAAACCAGTTTAAAAGTATACCAGTTAGTAAAAGATAATAAGTAGCACTATCAAAACGTTCGTAGATAAATATTAGTATTTAAAATTGGAAGTGAACCGATTCCTCTGTAATGCTTAATGTAAATTGGGTTTCTCTTTCAAGGCCTTTAACGAAAATGGTTAACTGTTCAAGTAAACGAAACAAGAATACATTTAGTAGTATCAGTTATAGGAATTACTTTTAAATATGAAGCAATAACTGCACAGAAGCATAATAACGTTTAGTACAAAGTACAATACAATCTCGAAATTACTATTCGCTCTCATGTTGTCTCTCTCTCTCTCTCTTTACTGTACGTACGAGTGTGGTAACACAAGAAAAAAATTTGGTTTCTATTAAAGTCCTGTCGAGCTCTCACAAACCAAAATTGAGCATTGCCATAATATCTGTTCTAGCTCTTTCCCATTATTCTGGCACATGAACCGTTGCTTTTGGTTTTAATAGTGTTCCTACTTATACTACAGCAGAGTATGATGCGGCTGATGATGATGAATGTGTTTACCTGCACACTCTTTTATTCGGTACTGTATACTGTACAATATATATACAGGCAGATCTATTATGTTCTAGTAGTAGATATTATATTATTATAGTACAAGATACAGCGATACAGCTATATGAATAGATAAACCATACGTGATGTTATTGAGCACATTTCAAATTGATCTCTGTGTACCTCAACAAGACACAGCTCTGTGTAAACGCTAAAGGTTATAAAGCTCGCTGTACACTTTACACAACTACAAGGAGATAAAGATGGTTCAGTTCATTTCTCACTTCTTCTAAATCTATCACTGTTGTGTGGGTTAGAGTTAGAATCCAGTTTACCATCGGACCATCGCATTAATATGAGAAAAGGTTGAATATAGATAGGACTTTACTTATAAATTTGTACACACAAATTCTAAAAGCATGGCATGACTGTAGTAGTACTACTATTACCCCTACTGCATACTACAGTACAATATTGACTGAGTATATAGACGAACACTTGAAACTGACTTGGTTGGTTTGAGATAAGGATCGTTGAGTTTGAGTTTTTAGTGGAATTTTCCACCACATTGAGTTAAGTTGACTGAGTTCTGTGCAGTTATATTATAGCCAGCAAGCTTTTTGAGTCAAGAAGAAAACTAATCTAAAATAAAATAAAATAAAGAACATTGTTCAACAACTGAGTTAGCTCTATTTGTGTGTAGCATTGTGTATTGTGGAGCTCAGATGGTTCTTCTTCTTTATTGCTATACTAACAAGTCAAGTCGAGTCAAACTGCTTGTCCCAACTTGGCCTGCCCTGACTTTTCTTCGCTTGGTAAGGTTACAGCTCCTTGGACTATCTTCATTTCATTTCCTAGTTCTGCCTTACCTTTCCTATCCTTAGGAACAACTAAAGTCAATTGCTTTTCTCACTGTGAGACACTACAGCAAAATATAATCCCAACATCTTCCCCACACTCACACAAACACATAATGCTACTTTACTAGACAATTCAGGTAAGATGAGATGCGGTTTTGTTGGCTGCCGGTTCTATGCTACGCTTCGTTTGAATTTATTGCAAGGGATGAAATGAGAGTGCACCTGCGACTTTTTACGTGCAACATACAGATGACTTTATTTAGAAACAAAACTATTATTTCAGACACAAGACAATAGACAGTGAGAAAGGATTTCGGGCTCCCTATGCAATTAATTTGGGCTGTTGCTGAATACAGTACTGTTCCACTAGCTGCATTTCCTAAATAAGTTTTTAAATGAAGAATCAGGATGGGTTGGGTCGCATCCAAATCAACGTTACACAAACAGCACAAAACTATTAACTATAATACAACTACTAACATTAATAGTAGCAAAACTAGCTAGTACTATACGGATAATATTATTATTGTATTCAGTTAACAGAGACAGGAACCATCCCTGCATTTTGCTGCACTACGAATTGCAATTTTATTATTCGCGTTGCTAAATTACTTAAGATAAGCTTGGAGAGCTAAGGATACTACTACTTTTGTTATTGTCATCATGGTTTGGTGTATAAGGCATTTTTGCTGGTATCTTGCATCTATACATGTTATGTATAAATAATATTGTGTGTGTAGCAAATAGCTAACATAACAATACAAGGCATTTCAATTCGTTTCAGCAAGAGAATGACTGTAACTGTGTGCCTACATCATACAGCTTGTCATATCCATTAATTAGGATATGCAGCGAAACAAAGTAAAATGTCATGTAATGCTGCAGTGATTTGCTCAGCACTTTGTTAGGTACATGTTTGTTAAAGGATACCTAATGTCCAAATACAATGTGTACATTTGCATTTTGTGTCAGATCGTACAATTCACGATGACTCTAATGTTAGTAGTATACTTTGGGAGTCCTCCGTGCTTTACAGGAGATCAGACCAAGGCGACTGAATATAATATGACTTACTACTTATGAAGTTTTGCCTAAGGTTGGCATTTGCCTATGACAGCTTAAATAATGGCATGTTTTCAGCCGTTACAGACATTGCTATTAGGGATTTTGAAGGTGGGTCATAAGTTACATAATATGACACAGCACAGCATACTTATTTAAATTTAGGTTCATCCATTGTGCATACATGTAGTAAATAAACATCTATACATAAATTGCACTTAATGAAAACCTGACATTACACATCAGAACTCCAACTTGGGCCAATAAATAAAAAATTAAGGGAGTATTTTTGTGAAGTTAATGCTTATGGTATAAAATGTACTCGTGAATTCGGTCCTCAATTCTGATTTTTACATTATGTAGCTTGGGTTTGATCATTTATGGACTACTTGTGTTTTGTAAGCTTGAACTTTCTAGTGCTTGTGTGATTTTGTGATGGTGATGACAAGAAAAATGATTTTGAATGCTTCAGTGCGTTATAGAATGGAATTTTGATTTTTGGTTAGATAAAGGATTTAATATTTGTAGAATGTAATTAACTAAGCGGGTGTTCTAAAGATAAGCAATATAAATACCTTGATACTATTATTATTTTCCCTGTGTGGCACAGTTTTGTACTAGGACATCACATGTTTAACTATTCAATTAAGTTTCCAATATGCACAAGCATAAAATTAGTATCGTGTATGTGGAACGATTAGAGTTTAGTGCCAAAATTACCACTGGAGATATTAAGTAGTTCACTGTACAGCTCAGTAATTTGGCAAGAGAATCAAAAAAATAATGTAGGTGGTATGTGTATAGATAATAGGTAACTTTTCAGCAATTTTTACTTTACTTAATGTATTTAATGTTCGTTGCTCGTTATTATGGCTTCACTTGCCACCAATTTAATGATGCAAAATGTAAAGGGAAACGATTTAAACGTTTGTGTCTTGCGTGTGTATGTGCAGATAAAAATACATTATAATTATTTTCTTTCCCAAAAAACATGATGGCTCAGTGAGATTGTGTGATTAGACTTTTTATTAGTTTGTTTTTATGATGATTTTTTAGATTGCGTTTGTTACCATTATTCTGCTACTAATAAAACATTTTTGAGCTTTTTGAAACAGTCATTTTCCTCTATAATAACAGCAATGTCTGTTGTGTGTCTACTATAGAAGAAAACGATTTTTTAGTAAAAACTTTGTTTGTAATAAGTAGTAATTATCGTAATGCTTTCAAGAGAGTTTTTAAAACAAAGCAACTATCATTACAGAAATGTAAAATTTAAAAGTCTGCGTTTTTCAACACGAATCTTTTCTACAGCCCATTTAATTGTGTTAAATCGGACACGAGAGCAGATTGAGAACCTTCCATATACAATAATGTGTTTGTTTTTTGTTAGTTGTGTCAAAATAAGAGTTAGTCACGTAAAGTGGAGTAGAGATTTTTTGTATGTCTATGATTACACACCTTCGCTTACCACAGCACTCGATCTTCGTCCTTTAAGTGGTACTTGCGTTTTGATTGCTCCTTTGAACGAGATCTTCGGGTCTTTACGAAAGATCTAACGCAAGAAGTGAAGAGTGATTATTATGCTTGCTTGAGATATTTTCACAAATTAAGGGCAGTATACAATTTAATATATAAATTATCTTCTTTGAAATACACGGATGACATATCAAAGATCATTTTGATGGTGGTTGAATAGTTGAATAGGTTGAATTCTCAATTTCCATGAATAACAAATTACAGGAACGCCAAAACAGACAAAGACAACAAGGAAAAAATCTGTTTTACGTCGACTAAAACCAGATGGACGCATGAGTGGCTTCTATGAATAGTCTGGAAGTTTATCGACTCCATGACGTTTGTTCCAATTACAGTTAGAAGTTCTGTATTCTTCGAAGCACGTGAAGAGAAAGTTCTTAGTAGTTCTGTGATTTTGTCCTGGAGTAATCATATCGTTTAATTGCAAATTGGAGTGACATAATTAATAATTTAATTAGCAGGAAACTGACACTGGCACTTGGCTTTTTGAGTCATCAGCTGTTTTATCAGTTGTATCATCCTTTTCAACACTAGACTATCTGGAGTAGTTTGTTGGTTGTAGTATCTTTAGGCTGTGATTGATTAATCATTGCCATAATTATTATTTAGTTCGAACGCTACAAGATCGTTAATTGCATTTGCCAGGAAACAATTAGTAATTTGTCATTATTAGTGTATCGGATATCGGACTGTGTGCAACATTAATTTATTCGAGATTTTTATCTGTTTATTCGTGATTATGAACAATATCAGTTTCAAAATGTTTTCCTTTAGTCACTAGATCATAAATAGGTTTAATTAAACCGAGGTTAACTTAGATGGCAAACAGTTGTGTTAGTCAGGATTTGTGTTTTGTCTTCGTTTTTTCTTGTTACCCAACGAGGAAATCAAGGCAGCTCAAGTATTTCGTCTTGAGCTTCATCTTCGAGTTCTTTGGAAGTGTACAATCATCTGAAACTTTATGAAAAGAATGGCTTGTTTGTAAGGCTTTACTTCTGAAAAGGGATTTACCTTATGTTGGGAATAATAATGATTGTGTGTATTATTGAAGAATCATGCTTATAATTTCTATTTTTATTGTTTTGCAGAAGGTGGCTATTGGAGTCAGCGTGAAAGTAGTCACGGACATAGACACGGACATAGACATGGACAAAGCGGAAGTGGTAAAAGCAATAGCAATAGTATGGATGTTAATCGTGGAGGAATCAACATGGACCTGGATGTTTACGACATGGAGTCTCCTGAGCTGTCGGCAACTATTAGAGCCGTTGCTCTCCGTTTGGAAGGAAGTCTTCGAGCCGCTAAGAAAGAGCACCTGAGTTGTGGTGAAGTTTTACTGCCTCCTGATCTCTTGAGTCGAGTATCTCGTGATATCATTCGCATGGCTGAGACGGAGCCTTGTGGCCTGAGGGGTTGTCTCATCCTCCTGAATTTTGCGAGTGGAAATTCTCATCATAGCAGTAATCTTCGTAAGGATCATTCTCATTCATCTTCGAATTCCAGCCTCAACTCTACCTCATCCTCCGGCTCCGTAGACAAAATCATCCACAACGGTATGAACAATATTCTCGGTGGTTTGGGGACTACTCGAAACATTGGCAAAGTCCGATGCGACTCTCAGACTGTAACTACATTTGAATTGCATTTAACTCTGAGGGAAGACCCCGCGCCATGGTATTCTCGTTTGCCACAATTTCTCAGGTAAGAGTCTCAAAAATTTCTTTCTTTAAAAATACTTTAATTTGCAGTAGGTTTTGCAAGTCACATGCAGCACACTTAAAAACAAGGTTCCATTTCTTCCGGATGAAATTAAATGTGTCAATTTTATCCATCCAGTGGATGAAATGGACGAAATGGATGAAATTATTGGGGGACCGGGAAATTTCAAACATGCGCATCAAC
>JABASD010005487.1:0-12309 GCA_019776165.1 Pogonognathellus flavescens
TTACTGTTACAAGTGGGGCATATTATATCGGAGATCAGAGAGGAGGTAATCCGTCACAAGCAACTGTGTGGGGATTAATGAAAAGTTTCTTTTCTGAAAATCCGAATATAAATGGAGTCCTTTTAGATTTGGATCCTGATAGTACTAACGTTGATCAAGATAGCCAAATAATATTTTCAGAAATTTGGAATACTGATAAAGAAAAAATGGTGGCTTACAGAAGTTGTAAAAAGTTTGTTTTGAGAATGACATCTTACGGGTCACCTTCGGCTCCTTTAACGTTACCTAAGGGGCGTTATACATTTGTTATACCAAAATCTAAAAAGATAGACGACGTTTCGTTCACTACAATGAATCAAGCTCAATTACAATCCAATGAAGTTGAAATCGCTATTAAGGCAGTAGCTCTCAATTTTAGAGACATTTTTGTCATTACTAAACCCGACACTTTTAAAACTCGCTTTGAAGATGTCGGAACAGATTTCTCGGGTATTGTTACAAAAGTTGGTAATAAAGCATTGAGGTTCAAAGTCGGCGATGAGGTTTTCGGAATTTCTCAGTGCAGCTCTGCCGCCAGTCATATTTTTGCCACATGCGAACAAATAATTCGCAAACCAAAGGATTTCACATTTGTTGAAGCTTGTACCCTACCGTCTGTTTATTTAACAGCTTATTACGGTTTGGTGACAATTGCTGGGTTAAAACGTGGAGAAACTATATTAATTCATGTTGCATCGGGGGGAGTTGGATTAGCCGCCATTCAAATTGCACAAGATATTGGAGCCAATATTATTGCTACTGCAGGAAATGAGCGAAAGAGGGCGTATTTGAGATCCATTGGTATTGAGAAAGTTTTCCACTCAAGAAATTTAACTTTTGGTGACGATATTTTAAAAGTTACAAATGGAAATGGTGTCAATGTGGTTTTGAATTCGTTGACTGGTCAGGGATTTAAAGAAACAACTTTAAATATTTGTGCAGAAAGTGCTCGTTTTGTAGAAATGGGTAAAGTCAACATATGGCAGGTTAACGATGTGGCAAAATTACGACCTGATGTTCAATACACAATTATAGATTTAGAAAAATTCGAAAAGAAGGAAATGGAAATTTTAACCACAACTATGGCCGAAAGCATAGCGGCGAACAAAGTAAAACCTCTTCCGTACACAATGTTCATGCTTTCTGAAATTAAAAACGCACTAAATTATTTTCAGAAAGCTCAACACATTGGAAAGATAGTTGTGAAAATGCCCGACATAAATGAAACACTTGGGAGATCTATAGCAAATGATTTGATTTTCAATGAGAATGGGACTTACCTTGTTACGGGAGGATTTGGAGGAATCGGTTTGGAAGTTGCAAAGTGGATGGTCAATTTCGGAGCTAGGAGCATTGTTTTAGTTGGGAGGACTGCACCAAATAAAAATTCACAAAGAATTATTACGGGAATGAGTAATAAAGGTTGTCAAATTTTGTCATACCAATGCGACATCGGCGATTGGCAAAAATGCAAGGAATTATTTGCTATCATTAAATCTGAAATGCCTCCACTACGTGGAGTATTCCATTCTGCGGGTGTCTTATCCGATGGAATAATTCACAATCAAACTTGGGAAAAATTTGAAACGGTTTTTAACGCAAAAGTAAGAGGAGGGTGGAATTTGCATAACTTGACAAAGGATCTTGCGCTTGAGCATTTTGTATTGTTTTCTTCATTTAGTGGAATCATGGGAGGTCCAGGGCAGTGTAATCATAGTGCAGCAAATATGTTTTTAGACGCATTAGCTCATTACAGATATTCGTTAGGTCTACCAGCGAAAACAATAAATTGGGGTGCATGGGCCGACATAGGCGCTGCTATTAATTCTGACGTTGGGAAAAGCGGAGCTTTGGGTATTAAACCCTTCACACCAACTCAAGGTATGGCTGCTTTAAAGTTTTGTTTGGGACAACCATTTATTCAAATAGCAGCAATAGACCTCGACGAAAATGAATTTCTGGAGTCTTTTCCAAATCTTTCCGCAACTTTGTCAGAACTTCACGGCAGAAATAAAGTACCTGGCGCGACGTCAACTGTGCAATCGGATAAGTTTTTCAATGACTTAGAAAATACAACAGAAGATGAAAAAATATCTGTTGTTCAACGCTACATAAAGTCAATTGTGCGCCAAATTCTAACTCTCCCCGAATCCGAGACAATCGACGAGTATCAAACGTTTTCAGAGATGGGGCTCGATTCGTTGATGAGTGTGGAAATGAGAAATAGATTGCAAAAAATGTTAGGCAAACGATTAATACTTAATCCAACATCTTTGTTGGATTATCCCAATTTAATCAGTCTTTCTAACTACCTGTTGAAGTTGAGCAGGGAATCATCAGTGGAAAAATTTGTTAATTGCCAAAAACAGAATCGAGAGTTATTCATGCTAGATTCAATTTTGCCGCATTACATTAAAAAAGTTAGCGAGCCCGTACTTCCTTCTCAATTAAAAAATGTTTTGCTGACAGGTGCCACTGGACATCTTGGTGTACACTTATTGAACGAATTCAGCGAACATGTTGCTGGGGTAAATATTCATTGTCTCATGCGAGACAAAACTGTGCAACAGGCAAAAAATAGGTTGGAGAGATGTTTTCTGAAGCATGATATTAATTGCGGGTTTTTGAAGAATATTTCGATTGTGTTGGGGGATATTTCGGAAGAATTTTTGGGATTGGATGAAGCAGAATATGTAAAATTAGCAAATAATATAGATGCAATTTTTCATGCGGCAGTAAAGGCAAACCACATTGAAAAGTACGAAAAATCATCTAGTAAGAAAGATATTCGATCAGTTAATGTGGTTGGAACCCTGAAAATATTAAAATTCGCGGCTGCATCCAAAACAAAGCGAGTATTTTACGCATCGTCATTTTCAGCTGCTAAAAATTTTGGGGACGATGGGTTTATTTCCGATCATCTGTCAGATGTAGGAGACTTAGGTGAAGGAATCGATCTTGGTTATGCTATGACCAAATTTGTCGGCGAAAAGCTCATGAGCCAGGCTCTGAAGAGGGGAATTCCATGCACCGTTCTTAGATTCCCAAGTTTCATTGGCCACAGTGAAACCGGACATTTTACGACAGACGCCAACTTATTCATGAATTTTTTGCTTTCTGCAGTACGCTTCAAAGTTTTTCGAAATTTTCCTGGGGGATGGTACATCATGCCTGTAGACATAGCTGCAAAAATTTCTACCGAAATCTTTTTTAATGATACTGCGGATTTGGGATTATACAATGTTGTCAATTCTGTTCCTCTTTCGTCCAATGACGTTCTTAGTATTGCCAAAGAAATTGGATGCGAACTAAAGGTGGTTGATGCTGAAGAGTTCACGAAAACTGTATTCGTTGAAGGGAATACCTTTATGAATATTTTTAAGGAAACTTTTGGTGATTCGGATCCATTTGAAAGAATAATGAGTCTGAGTCCCATTATAAAATCATCTTTGACACAAGAAAGAAAAGTTTTCAAAGTGAGCGAAAAATTACGTAAAGCTGTGTCTAATATTGATGCGATGATTCCGCCACCATTTGAGTCAATGGGCCGCCAATTAAAATTCGCAATGAATTCTGGATTAATTAAGTAATCATAAATTGACTGGGAGAGAATACATATATTCCAAACTTGATAATTGATTTCATTCGATTTAAAATTACATATCAGATTTTTTGGGTTGGATTATATAGTTTATGCAATAGGGACAATTACTTTATAAGAATGAGTATTATTGTATTGTAAAGCAAAGCCAACTTGTCCTGCGTTGTCCGTTACTTTTCCATTGTTCTCCAATTTGCAACGCAGGTGTTCTCTCCAATTTTCTATAGGAAAGAAGAGAGACCACCTGCGTTGGAGAACAATGGAAAATTAACGGACAACGCAGGACAAGTTGGCTTTGCTTTACTATACCCGTCTTTCTTCCTTTGGGGGGAATAGATCGGGTTACAGTAGTTTTTGATGTGACACAAATTTTGAAATAAAAATGTTTTAATTTGGCTTCAAAGTTTTTCGAAATTTTCCTGGAGGATGGTACGTCTTGCCTGTAAACATATCTGCAAAAAGCGACAGCAATAAATTGTTAACAGTTTATTCATCATTTTGATAATGCATCGAAGGTATTCTGCACGTAAAAAATTACCAAAATATTCCTTTGAAAAGTAAAAGTGTCACCAACATTCAGGACGAGAGGACGATTTGTAAGAAAGGATTTGGCATGCAGCTTTTTTGAGAGTTTCAACGGAAATGCATTTTTAACACATTCTATTTTTGTACTTTTTCTGTTCGGTTCACAACAAGCAAAATTTCACCATTCCTAACCTTTTCAATAAATAATTTGAGTAGCCTACTAATAATTAATACTTAATAATAAATATTTCTGGCTGACAAAAGAGTGTGGCCCATTCATTTGACAAATAGGTAGAGGGTCATGATTTTTTATTTAATGATATTTTTTATTTAACATATTATATATAGAGAAACATATTTGAACAGTTCAGCAAAGCGCCAGGTGGAGGCCAGGAAATCTTAATCTTGAGCCGTATATAATCTTTTACATTTACTTTTACCAAATTTACTTTCTTCCTGCCCCCCCCCCCCCCCACCCCCCCCCCCCCCCCCAACACCAACATTGTTTTTCATCAAAAGAAATAAATAAGGAAGAGGCGAAGAACCGACAAATGACACATTAAGGAATAACCAAAAATTAAGATTTATTGGTCCTCAAGATTTCTGCAAGGCCCCTAATTGCGGTTACAAATGTATTGTAATGACTCGTTAGACTATATAGTAGTTAGTTTTAATTTACAACAATAAGAGCTCGATTGTTCTGTCGAAAACGGCAGAGAAAAACATTAGCATGAATGATTTGTCGAGAATGAAGAACGGACGAATCTTAATACAAACCGGTTGAAAAGACCGCGCCATTTTTCTCACTTCTCTTTGTGGGTGACTTTTACACATGGTTAGAAATTCTTCTGTGAACGCATTCATTTTAGACCCTTGTGGAATGATTACCATTTCCAGCACTGCAATCAAGCAAGAGAACGATGGAAGTAAAAGATATTGCGGCATTTTTATCACTCCAAAGAATTTAATGGAGCCGTAGAAACAGAAGGTATTGAACATGTATGCTGAGAAGATCAATACAGGAATCATGACAGCGGCGTATTCATTTATAACTTTGAAGAGCAAGATGTAGTGAGGATAAATTTTCCTGAGGCATATTCGGAAACGGTGTGGAGGAGACATCATGAGTACTTTGGTCCAGTAGTTGATCATCTGCATGAAAACAATGACGATAAGTAGGACGAATCCTAAAGGAGCAGCGAGAACATGCATCATTCCAAAGGTGGCACCAAAAACGAGGAGTTTGGTCATTGGATGGTCTGCATACAGCGGCGCCACTCTCAGCAGAAATCGTCGCAGGGTCGATTCGTCATCCTTCATTCCATCCAGCACCAAAACCAGACCAGTCAAAATTGAGCCCAGGAAAATTACTGGAGTTATTAACAACAATAACAATCCCATTGCGTCCACTCCGAATATTTTCGAAACATCAGGCCGACTAGAGGTTTTGAAAAACTCTGGTAACATAACAAAATTATAAAGCACCAGTCGGGGGAGGGGGTCATGTGTCTATTTTAAGCTTCGATGTTCTCAAAAAATGGAGACATTAGAACCAAGATTGCTCCTTAGTTATTGTAAGTTATTATAAATCTGAATTCTTTCGAACGAAAAATTATATTTTTTATTCCAGGCTCCCATTTCAACGATTGGGCACCCCAAATGGGAGCTAAGTTCATAATTTACCCTTAGTTGTACTTGAATTCGAAAAAAATATTTTAAAGATTAACGGACTGGATCAGTAAAGGATTTCTAGGATTCACAGCCAATGTTTATTTCTGGGCTCAATGTCTCCAAAAATGGAACAGCCAAAACTCAATCGTTCATCAAAAAATCTTGTTTCGGTTAAATGCTTTTACAGATGAGAACCCAATAACTTGAGTACTTCATAATTTCCCTCCGGGTTCTATTCGAGATCCGGTTGAATAAGGGGAAATATCTGTAGTTAAAGCCATGATAATCTAATTATACATAATACCAACCTAAGATTTGAATGAATTTATTGAGCAGATGCATCAAAACGGATGCTAAATTGGAATTAAACTTACCTTCGAAGTATCTGTCATGTTTCATGCCGTCTCTGAGCATTGCTATTAGTTGTGTGTCATCTCGAATCAACATGGTTAGATTGAAACAGAGCGACAGGCAGAGAGTTGTGATAATCAGAACCGCAAAGCACACAGCTTTTGCAGTATATGTAGGATCCTTTGTCAGCACTCTGTAAGCAATCATGCCACCAAGAAAGACGAGAATAAATGCCGTGATGAGGATGTACAGTCTCCAAAGAAATTGCCTGTAGCGAAAGCTTGACACCATTATTCCGCTCTTGCTGTTCTTCCATTCGTATGGTAGAAGACCAAAAAAGTTGTACACAGTAACGCAAAATTGTAGTGCGACATAACATAAACCTGAAATCATTTTTTACACAGTATAGTAGGTCACTCTCGTTCTTGCTACCAAATGGTTTGCCAAATCAGTCCTTCTCTGCTTAAATATCAGAAACATTTTTCAATATTGCTTTACTTGGAAGAATTCTATTTCAATCGGCTTGTGAGGTGGAAATTCAATTATAGAAACATGGCAGACCTTGTCATCTAGAATTACTGGTGGGTTCTAGGAAATGGAATTGTCCTTCTGGAAATGTCAAGTAAATTCGCGTTGTCAGCCAGGAAACCAAAAACCCGTGTGTTTTTCATGAAAAACCATAAACCATGGGTTTTTGTACTTTTTGGGTTTTAGGTTTTTCATTCACTGTATTTTTCAAGAAATTCAAACTAAAGTAAGATTTAACCCAGAAAATTAGTTATTGATGTTCTGTTTAGTATTAATATCAAGTTATTTAGACAATATTGTTATTATATAATAAAAGTTATAATGATAGCAAAAACAGTGATCAATTTGGTTAATATTGCTCATTTTAGCATAATTTTGTACTTTAGCGCAAAATTGAAAACCAAAAACCCAGGTTTTTGCAATTTTTTGCGACCCAAAAACCGAAAACCCAGCTTTTTGTGTTATATATATTCATCTAAAAGAAAAACTAAACCAAAAAAGATACTACACTCAACATTTAAGCAAAGCTGTGTTAAAATGATACAAATCCTTATTTCATACTGGAAGAATAAAATCAAGGAATTTAATATAATGTCTGGCAACTCGAAGTAACTTGACATTTTATATAAGCTTTTGAAATATTGAACAGATTGAATACATTGAGTCAGAAGGACATGCTGCGCATTATGTTGAGACAGGTTAAATATAAGCATTGGTATTTGGTATTAGCTACGCTACAACACTACAATCAATAAATACTGCTACTAGAATATTTTTGATTCTTATAGTGAATAAGACACCCACAAACAAGAAACCAAATGTTCTGATGAAACCAAATTAAAAGCTTTTCCAGGAATGTTGTACAGGTACACATTATAAGTCTAGCGATTACATATAGGTATTACAAGACAACGGGAAAACTTCAAATGAAATTGGACATTTTCCCAGAAAGATTTATAAAATATTTTTAAACCGTCACTGACGTTAAAAATCCAACATTGTTGCTTTATTTGCACTTCATCATCACCATACCCTGTTTGTGAAGATATAAATATGGGGTAAACCATTTTGAAATAAATTTAATATTCATTCCGCTTTATATTTTTGGTACTCTGAAAGCGTTTATACTTTTGCATACACTTCTGACAATTCACAATTATTTCTGCTAGCAAGATGAACGCTTGGGTTATTTTGCTCCCCGAAAGAGATAAATGTGGAGAAATCGCCTGAAGTAATTAGACAGCATACGCAGATATAAATACAAATTAGTATTTACATTCTATTTTTATCTGCATTGTTATGGATTCTGCTCCTGAAAAAACGCTAATAAACGGATGCTGATATATTACACCTATAATTATAAAGCAATAATGAATTGATTGGCCAGGCTGATAACACAGCAGAGAGTGATTTTCTTTGATGAACGCATTTTTCTTAATTCTATAAATACACCAGTAAAAAAGTCCGACATTATCCTTACCAACGATGCAATACAATATGTAACAGTGTCTAACGTTAGTGTAATCTCCCATCTATCTCCCTCACCCTCACCAATATATTCTTTACGCGTTACATTATCTTTTATGTAATATCAGAATATTATATGATGCTGCAGAACATGTACACGTATAGCATAAGTACAAATAGGTACATAAAAGGCTCGTCAATTCAAGGTAGGCATTTTTTGCAAATAATTTTTATTGCACTTCTTTAGGTACATTTATCATCTTGCTGCATCATGCGAACATTTTCCTGTACATCGCAATTATTTTCCATTAACATGTAATACTATACGATGTAAAGTTACCGAAACTGGTCAAATATCAGACAAACGCCAAAGGCATTATCAAGTCAAAGAAAAAATGACAACATAGAATTTTTCTACACAATTCGAATCTTCGATTGTGAATTATCAGAAGGAAAGAAGGTTTTAATTTACACGGATTATTTATTCTTGTCCAATATTGCTCAGCCTTGATAGTTACATAAGATTTGTAATTCTAACCTATATAAATTATTCAGCGCACATCTTTTTGCCATAGAATTCATAAGCATCAATTTATATTGTTATTGTTTATTGTATGTGCATGTCCGTAACAATGCTAATACAAATATGTAGGTAAGTAGTAGTATAGAATTTTTTTACAGGCTGACTGACATAGTCACGATCTCCAGCGAGACGTTAATGACGTAAGCTGATGAAGATGAAGATGAAAAAGAAGACACGCTACAGAAACGAAGAAGATGAAGAAAAGATATGTACCTCTGTGCGAATATTGTTCATGATTGCATAACTGAGAACGCATTGTAAGCTCCAGCTCGTATTTTGTTCATCTTTGAAAGAAATGGAGAATAAATAAAAGTTCATTTGTTGCATTGGCATCAACAAGCGAACAGGATATGCCAAGTTTTTATTATTTATACTGCTCAGGCTCATTTTATGCTTCAACTTGTCTTTATTTCTTTTTTTCCCCGATGATTACTATTATGTTGAGAAAGAATCTGCGTTTGAGAACATTATATGTATATTAGGTACCTTACCCGCATCATGCTGTGGTTTTGATGTGTACTTATAATACCTACATAAATGCATGTTGTTTTTCGCTTTGATAAAAATTGGGTGTGGCTCTGTAACAATTATTATTGATGGGGCAGGAGAATACCAGAACCATTGTTGATCTCCAGGAGTATAAATACGAGCAGAACTTCTCCAGTCGGTATTATTGCAATTGCCATTTGCTCAACACACTCATCTCTCAACTTCAATCGCCAAGCTTTACAGCTAACCAACAAACTTCAAAATGTCTCAACTTGTAAGTCCAAAAATATTTTATTCCTAAGAAAACTTCATCTTTTTAAGAAAATCAACAAATTGTCAGGGAATTTTCTAAAAATAAAATTAACTAAACTTAATTATTCGTTAGTTAAATAGTTTTAAATGTTCAAAAATATTTCTACCCAAATTATAAAATATTTCTATGCAATTTATAATATATTTCCAATTTTTTCCAATTTTTTCTGATTTAATTTTGTTACTGAAATGAATTCTGATTAATTCCAATTCAAAATTATTTTATTTAGAATGGGATAATTTTTAGAATGAAAAATAAAAATAATTTTTGTTTTTCAGTTTGCCTTCCTCCTCATCGCCGCCATCATCGCTGTTGCCTCTGCCCAATACGTATACAGCGGATACGGAGGTTATGCTGCCTACCCAGCTTACTCTGCTGGATACGCCGCCTACCCAGCCTACGGTGGACTCGCTTACTACAAGAAATGAATACTCTTGTAATTAATCCGTGTCGTACTCTTCTTCCCGTTACTGGACTCTGTTTTTGTTAGACATTTACCAACTTTTCTTCTTCGTCGTCTGTTGTAGTTTTAAACAATTTATTGTTTAGTTGTAAGTGCAAATAAACGAAAGTATGTGGGAATGATTCAATCTTTTTGTAGCATTCACACGTGATTCGGTCGATTGTTGTTGAAATGAAATAAAATTTTATAATTGGCTATATAAAACTATATATTGTCTGAGTATATCATCATATTATTAATATTCATTCAATAGATAAGATTTAAATCTGTAAAATATAACCACCATCGTTTCTTCAGCAGGATACCCGCATACAAGATTTTAAATTCGACAAAAATTAACACATGAATAATTGTAGGCAGTGTTCATGTTAATGCGTTATTGCTGCTGGCAGATTATAAGAACTTAGTATAGATTATATGGCATATATTTTTTTAAACGTTTTAATAAAAAGCCAGCTTAATTTATAGTAGACATGGTAAACTTTTAATTAGAGCGCACGTGTTAGTAGTAGTAACATTGGATGAAAAATAAAAAGTAGCCTGGATTGCATTTAATGCTTACAGAATTTATTTTCCATATAAAGATTTATTTCTGCAACATTGAGATCTTTTGGAATCATTTTACACTCTCATTAAGCTAAATATGAACATTTCAATCAAAATGAAAAATTACACAACTAATTTATATTTGTAGAAAATTAACTTTCTAAGGATATGTATAACAGTATTAATTAGCACATTTAAAAGATTGTTCGGATAAAAAATCTCGCTAAAACAATACTAACTAAATATCATTTAAATTAATTATCTTTACATTAATATTTTGTTTGCTTCCCATTATCGTTGATGAGAGGTAAATACATTTTGCACATTTTAATTCTGATTTGAACTTCAATTATAATTGAGTATACATGCCTAAATATTATGTAAAAAGAATAATAGTGACTAGTACAAATTACAAATCATTGAAATGTAATTAGTGCTTGTTTGTTCCATCAAAATATTTCAACAAAATAATTAAAAACTGTAACACTTCGTTTTAAATGTAAATTCAACTCAAACTATTAATTTAAGTTAACGTTGGTATTATTTAAAATTATTAGCTATTCGAAAAATGCGTGAGATTCTATCCAGAAGAAGAGACATGAGAATAATTTGCTGAATTTTAAAGTGCTATTATTTTTTAAATGTTGTATGTGTTTTAAATTTCTTGGCAGAAGATTTTGTAATTTTGCTTTATAGATTTAAATTTTCTATACTCTAGTTCGTCGATGACGAGATTTTATAGAATCATTTATATAATTTTTTAAAATTTGTGCCTCAAAATTCTACTACAAGCTAAATATTCAACGTGGAATTAGAATCTATGTATAATATTATGCTTAATTCGAATTGCTTGTGCAACATGCAGTTTGGAAGCTTGTGTGACTCTATAGACTAGAATATTTTTATATATTTTTATATCATTCAAGCACAAGTTGATTATTCGTTGTATTAGATTCAATATGATTATGTATTCTTTTGCATTAATGGAATGGTAGAGGATTTCGGATCACTCTCCATTGTTGTTGGATTTTGCTGTGATGACGACTCCGACTCGAGTTCCGGTTCAGTTGCCTCAACTGAATGAACAGAAATGCTTAAGTTATCGTCGTCGTTTTCTGTTGATACAGACGATTGAACCAATA
The DNA here is from genome assembly GCA_019776165.1 of Pogonognathellus flavescens. NCBI lineage: Eukaryota > Metazoa > Arthropoda > Collembola > Entomobryomorpha > Tomoceridae > Pogonognathellus > Pogonognathellus flavescens. The sequence goes on from JABASD010005487.1 coordinate 11,719, forward strand.
TTTCGTCCTTCTCACTTTCTTCCAAATCTTGAACGTGTTGAAGTCCTGAACAATAATGGAGCATTAAAAGTGCCAGTGCCTGAGTTCTTTCTTCACATTTTGAAATTTGACCAGAAATCGGTGCTCGTTGTGATGGAGGTAAAGCACCTTCTTCTTTCGCCAGTTGGAATCTCTCGTTGCTCACCGAATCGATTTCTTCATGCAGACGATTTAGCTTTATACATAAAAAAATCATGGTAGAAATATTTATGTAATTTGTAAGGTAGAATATTTGATTTATCTCAAAATTCTGATACCATGTATTATTATTAAGACGGTTCTTTTTCATTTTTGTAATTATTATTACATTACAAAGAAAATCTGCATAATTTCCGAGATAAATAGGTAACTATATAGAACAAAAATGCAAAATGCGCAACAAATAAAAATAATAAATTTGTGAATTAGAGCAGTGCAGATTAATTGTACTCAGGCATTCAACTTTGATTTGTGCGATTTTATCATTCCGTAACTTTTTCATTCGTAACATAATGGGTGCTAATGTAGTGCATGCCCTTGTTTTCTACAAAACAAATGAAAATGAAGAAAAAT
>JABASD010005488.1:0-12308 GCA_019776165.1 Pogonognathellus flavescens
TATTCCAAGGCAAATGTCAAGCAAAATAGCTATGAAATGGAGAGAGCATTCAAACTGTCTGCTTCAAATCGAAATTCAATTTCATTCTAGCAACGAAGAGAACGTTAAACTCAAATTCAAACTAGTTTATTGCAGAAAATACGCCGAGATATTTTTAGATGCGACTGCCAAGGTACAATAATCCCTTAGCATATATTTGATTGTCAAATTGCCATGTGCAATTTCAATTCAATTAAATTACAAATAAAATTACCATATTTAATTAGTTACGTTATGCCTGTGATTAATACGTATAAAAAATGAATTTTTGGACCAAGTCATTTGCGAATTATATAAAATATCTCTAACGCCTGCTTATGGCAATGCAAAAAATGAAACAATTTCATTTGAACTCTAATTAATAGGTCTGTTGAGATTACAACCACTTTCATTACGTGTTTTCGGTTCACAGTATGGAAATCAAACTATTGCTTTGGGTTGCGTTTGAAGAACCGAAATATGCACATCCGATTTATATCAGCATACTATCATCCTCACATTACATATTTCATTTTTCATAACAAAATAAACTATCTCAGTGTTTTTACATAAAAACTAGTGCCTCTGGTACAATATCACTTACTGTTATTGCTCGTAGTGACTTGAAGACAAGTAAAAATACGAGACAGTTTGCAAATGAATATATGAAAGTTTTTCTGCTCAGGGTATTATTTTATGATAAGTACCTTGCATAACAAAAGCAAAGAATAACCATGCCATGCCTACCATCACTACCTTCAAGCATTCACAGGAGCATACTGTCTCTACTACTGTACTGTAAGTATTTCTAGGCTCCTATATAGTGTGGAATAAGTTTTTGTAACAAAGTAGATTTGCACTGATCTTGAATAGTACCCTTACACTCCAGGCTTACAACATAGGTATATATTACAGATGCTACTACATACTGCATACTGCACTGACTGAAAACGCAACCACTTTTAACTTGTATTTTACAAGGAAAGGAAAACTCTTTGGCTCTCATCACAACTCACGGCAGAGCTGGCTACTGCGGACTCTCGTGCCTACTTTATAGCTGCGATCGTAAAGCAATAAATGAAATAAAAAAGAATTTCAGACAAACTATCTACATACTTTAGTACGTACGCACCTACCGTACAAATATTATTTGCCAGCTCTTATATTAGAAATACATGGAGGCTAAGGTAGAAATAGCAAGTATCGATGTAAGTAACCATGATGTAAAGAGAGTACCTTAGCCAAACGGCATGGCACGCCAAAGAGCGTGTTATTCCGATTCCTTATCCAATTCACTCAAAGTAGACGACGATTCTATTACGTGCAGTATTCACCTTGTAAACTGCCTATGTGCGACGAGTGGATTATTTGCTCTTCTTTACTTTATTTCGCCTTGTTCGCCAGCGTCTTCTACATGAATCCTGTTGTCTCTCTTTTCTCTCGTATCTTTTTCTCTTTGAAGTAAAGTGAATCTTTGCCTTCGACAATTCGACACTACTGTGCTCTTGTGTGTCGCTTCGTCTGTCCTGTTCTTTACTTAGTTGATGTACCGCACCTATGTACATACGTTACATAATAACGGAGCGCAACGCGACTTTCTCGTGACTATTATTATACCGCTTTTATTTAATACTTTCTCCGTCCAACATATATATTATATTCTCCATGCTACCTAAAAACTCTTTACAGACGAGAAACTTTATTTCGCAGTGGGAACACGGAGTAGTAGTAGTGTAGGAGGAGAGAGTACTGAGGGTGAACCTAGGAAAAGTTTAAGCATTCACAAAAATGTTTATGTTCCCCTTTTATGACTCGTAACACCAAAATGTCATGAGTTCTCGTTCTCTCCAAGAAGGAAAATCTATCCAGCTCTACTACTACATATAGTTTATCACCGTGTAAACTTAGCTCATTTCTTAGATCCTTTTCTCCGTATACAAAAACCGGGTCAGCTTAACACTACACCTTTCATATGCATTATACAATAATTATCATTATTGATCAAATACCCTCCCTCAAGCCAAGAATCTTTGCTCTTAAACTAACATAAGAGAACTTAACTACTTTTCTGCGTTTACTGCATTAATTCCATTCCACGCCCAGTGAGCTCTTTGCTTTTCTTTCACGTCTTACTGTGTAGCTCCGGCATAACTCTAGCACATATCTAACACATAGAGGTAGGTACTAGTTTGCTAGTCTAGTAACCTCTAATAAACTCCAAACTACCCCAGTGTAAGTAATATGCACAACGTGGGTATTATTGTATATGTATACTCACCATAATAGTAGACATGGCACACATACAAATATTAATATGAGTTGAGATATGCAGTAAAAGTCAAAAGGCTATTATTTATTATACAGGAAAATAATTTATATTTATTGTACACATATAGTCGTAACAGAGGTAGTAGAGCCTACTTGCATTGCATACATTGAAATATATCTGTTTCTATATCTGTACTTGAGTTTTTCCCTTGAGCCAAAAGTCAAGCTAAACCACGCCGATGGAATTTCGATTTTAGCACCGTATTACCACAGAAAATTACGAGGTGTACCTCTTGGCTTTTACGATCTATTTAGTATGCACGACTATTAGCCATCACATCAACCATCATCCTTTACACTAACTCTCAAATATTACTGGCCTGTCTCTCGCCGTAATTTCTTTATATATGTAATATTACGTACGTACAGACATAATATACTTATTATATACGTGCATTTTCCCTCACATTGAATAATACATGTCAGAGGAGTACCACTGTGAGTACTTTTGTAGATGCGTTGTTATATAACCAATACAAATACGGGTAGCCTGTGAACATGTTCATTTACCTTGTTTAGTCTGCTTGTTGACTTGGCTCAAGTCAGACTCACTTGTACCTACTTGACTTAACATAGTTACGTCTATTTAAGCAGCACTAGACACAATACTCATCCATCGTCTCTTTTGGCCGGGTGGTAGGCACCAGCACATACTTAAGCTTAACATACTACTTTAGCCAGCTATGTCGTAAAATACAAATACGCTGTACATACACACACAAGGAAAGGGTTTACGATAACACAAGCAGGAGTTGGAATGAGGAGATTTACGTGTTACTATTACAATTGAGTAGACAGTTACAAGAAATCGTTTCACGGCAGATACATGCAAACTCATACGGACACAAATCAGTTGAGCGAATTCCAATGCTTCCCAATTCATGTCATATCCTACCTTTGCTTTGTCAACAAGGAGAGTGTACTAGTAATGTTTACACATGTCACGTAGGAGGAGGGAAGGAGTAGTATTTTATCACAGCTTGACTGTCATTTACTCATTATTCAACAATCACTTAACTGCCACTCACTGAAACATGAATGTCATCGTCGTCGTTCGAGGAGCACCTCTTTATTTCTGTGTAGGTACCAACAGCCTTAACTATCTGTACTCTGGCTATACATTGCATTGGATGTAATATGATGAAGATGATGTAAAACTAGTAGCTCATTGTTCATTTACATTTTATTAATTACCATAAATCAAAGGAGCACAAGTAATTTTGGTAGTAAATGTTTTCCCCGACATTATCATAAAGAATTATTTATTCGCTGCGAAGTGGATTATGGAAATCAGTTTGAATCTTCACCTACCATCGATGAATATGTAAATTTGTACAAACAACTAGTAATGTTGAGGTGCGCACCTTCCTATAAAGAGTTAATAATATTCGTTTGAAGCTGAGAGGCACGTGAAATCTCAAGAATGACTACAGATAGGTAATGAAGGAAGAGGGAGAGCAAAGTTATGAAATAACGTCAGAAACGGTGTAGCAAGTAGAGATGTGTCCTGCATATTGTAAATAATAATCACTGTTAGCTGTGTGTTGTGTGAATAATTGCTAAGATTCCTTATTACTGGCAGATACTGGCATGTGCTGGTATATGGAAGGTGACGGTGGTGTGGGGGTAGATGTGGAAGCATCATATTACATGTACATGGGAGACAAGTTTAATAAGAAGGGAAAAGTTCGTTGATAGACAAACTAACTTAGCAAATATTTACGATAATTGATCCAGTGGCAAATAGCGTCTAATGCTAGTTAGCCAAGCAAGACAAATTTTGAGTCAAGGTTGAGGTTTAACACAACGCCCGCAAACAGACTCGACTAACTGCATAAACTTGGCCACTCAACTTGACAAACAAACCATTGTATTATTATTTGCTGTGTGCAGCACTGCCGGTTGTATTATTTAGTAAAGTAGACACTGCAAGATTAAAACGATGAGATTCCAGCTTTCTTTGCGTCACGGCTTCAGCTACGGTAACATTATAAGAATTAAGGCACTTATTATAAATAAGTCTTTTAAGTCTATCTGTATATCTATGTTGGCATCCTTACTGGCGGCACTAAAAAATTCCGAGGACCCATAATAGAGGATTATTACTCCTTATAAGTTCAGTTGAATTGCTCCAGCCATACCACAGCTCCCCGTCCTCTCCTCTCTCAGAGTAGTACAAAATAGAGCAACGAGTAATATTACAACGAAATTCTCAGCCTCAACATCACTCCTTGTACTTACAAACTGAATGTAGGCTGTAGTACTACTATTACCAGTGTAATGACTCATTCTTTATCTTCATTTCAAGTCTTTATAGCATAACTTACGTTCTAGTGTACAGATAGGACCTAACATTACTAGAGTTATCGCTTTACTCATTTTATGTGCCACAGCCCTGTTATTAAATAATTTCAAACCAACGCCAAAAGCAAAATTTTAGTGTCAAAAATGTTGTACTAACGCAAACAAAACTTTCGGTGCAATTTAAAAATCCCTACTACTGAGACTCCACAGAAATATTGACTGTCAGTTAGAAAAGTAAACAAAATCACAATGCCCATGCATTCCCCAGAAATGTCATATAAGCCAGAGAAACAATACTTAAGTTGGGAGGAAATCATTTACTTACGTTAGTATTTTGGCAAGTTGCTTCCAGCCCGTTTATTATTCCGTGGATTGGAATTGGCAAAGGGTTCTCCTTTCATCTGTCTGTGCAATTTTGACTAGACCGATTTTACAATGTGTATAATATGGCTATTGTAATTACTATGTTTATACCCCATGGGATTGCTGTTTTCACATCTATCATTCTCTCGCACTTAATAATACGGCAAGAAAAATATTCGCAATTATCTAGGCGTCAAATCAATCTGAGGAAGTGGTTAAAAAAATGAAGTCAAGAAAAGCATGCACAGCAGGGATAAATATTACCAACCTTGATCTTTCAACGCAGACACTTGAAACAAACAATAAATGCTATATTAGATATGTGCAACACGTACGTAGAAAATTAATAAAGATAATATGTAGGGACAACTGCTATAAGATAAGTAATATAAGATGTGAGTAATAGGCAGGTGATCTTATAACCTGTTTGAATAGTTCAGGTAGTCGTATATAAAACTTCCTGGAAAATTGCAAAGCGTACGTTTTTACGAATATAAATAAAGGTGAACTGATTTCGCCCGAGGGGAATTTTGGAATTGGTTGCGTCAAACTGCATGAAGATTTTGATGCTAACATCTTGCGTTGGGATATTTGGCATGAGGTGCAACAAAAGTATCAAAGGGTAGCATGAAACTACCGGATGCAGATTAATTTGCATTGTAGACAAAATGTATTTCATGGGTGGGCAAATGGCTGCTGTCATTTCCTTTATTAACAAAGCCCATTGTTACTTAATCTCGTGTAGGTACCTTGTACTAATACAACGCTTGTATCATCGTGGTAGGTAAACTAATAGGATTTTCCCCATACACTTAACTATACACACAATAATTTCGTTCAAAACTATTGCAAACAGAATTTCGTAATTACAATACTTGATAAAGTTGCATGTAGGTACTTCTAAATGTATTTTGTTAATCACAAGATAACACAAACGATTATATTGTCAATTACAGACCTTTCTGTAATTTATAAGTGGATCATATTTATTCACAGAATCCCTTCATTTTAATTGCCATTGTTGTGTGATTGTGAATTTTTACCTCCATGCAAGGTTCTGGCAATGCTACAAAAGATCATGATTAAAATTTGTAAAAATGATTACCTGTGGTAGCTAATCAGATATACGTTTGCGTTATGTACTCATATTTTTATCAACAGAGGGTCTAACTATAATTTGAAAATTTATAAACATACAATTTCTTTAATGCAGTTTTGATAAGCCTAGTTAGGTAGTAATATTACCGAGGTTAGCATAAAAAGAAAGGCTACACCTACCTCATTTAATGTCTAATTTTGCAGAACAAACAAAACACCAGTGCTTTAGTGCACAATACGCAGAATAGCGATCCGTTTACAATATAGGAGAGTATTTGTATTGCATTTAATGGTATACGTAGTTTCTATTGTGAAAGGGAACTCTTGTGTTTTGACTTTTGACCCTTTTGAAGTCATCATTGGAATAGTGCTATGACTATGAAGTGATCTAAATGTAATGTAATGCAATGTAACTCACTGTAATGGATATAATAACAGAACTGCTAACTGATTGCGAGTACCATTATACGACCGGCTGGTATCTTGTATTTTCAACTTTAGTGTTTCAAGCCTTTCAACAGCAACATACCAAAGTAATTCAGTGAAATGGTACATAGCAGTGAAAGTCAGTGAACTATATAGTGGCATACTTACTGTAATCAATTGCACACATAAAGGCAGTTGAACACCAAGTGGAGCACTCATTTATCACGCTGGTAATGAATGACACTAAAACATCAACTCTGAAAGGCCCGTTCCTCTACTTAGCAGTCAGAGCAACTACCGACTCCGACTTTCCCTCTTCTGATAGTCTTTAATGTGAGAAAGACCTGCCTCGCTTTAAACTAGCAGTTGTATAGCGCTTAACAAAGTCTCTCCTATCGTGTTCTTTGACTTGACTCTGATCTGACTTTGATATCATTTGCTTCCCATCTCTTTTCTTTTTCATTACTATTTACATACTTCTAGAAATAGAAGGCTCCTCTCACTTTTCTCTACAAAAGGAAAAGCAAAACACGAACCGTCAAAAAGAAGAAACAACTTTCTCTGATTATTTCATTTAATTTAATGCGTACTCCATTTTTCATGCTTTGTAATTTGCAAATAGTCATATTTATATACAGTACCTCACTACCGTACGTATATGACTCGTGCAAATTATTTTTATACCTAAGTAAGTTGGACTAGACAAATAAAACCACTGTAAAAGGTAAATACTGTTGCCAATGTATGCACTACAGTATTCAAATGTAATTAGGATAGCCAAAGCTACAATTGAGTGGTTTGGAACTACTAACAATCATCATAACTGCAAGAATCGTCTACTAGATTTTCTTTGACTTTGACTTTAACAATATTACACTCAACATTTCTATTATTTTTTGCACATACATGCAAAAAAGTGAAATGAACTTCATTTAATTAAGTCTTCACTAAAATAATTACCTTATTAATTCTTAACGATGTTCTCTCATATAAACCTGTAGGCAGAAGCCCAGAATGAATGTATTCGTATACAATACACGAAGTACGAACATAAATATGACAAGATTTAATAAACTTGTCATTTGAAGAAGGAAGTAGATAATTATTATATTATGCAAATGTTACTTGGTTAATAACCTACTTGTCAGTAACTGTATTGGAGTACAAGTACAAGAACATAACATAAACAGTGCACTGCCACAAGCTGTGCAAATATGCCTTGCTTGACGCAAAATCTTCTCGGGTACATTTACACTCTTAATTAGCTGTGTCTCTATCTCCTTTTTCTAGACGTTTCTCGAATTTTAATAAAGTAAACTTATTTGAAAAATGAGATCTCGTTAGTTTTATTTGTTCGCTTATTTGTAGTGTAGTATGCTACGAGTGCGACGCAAATGAAGCAAAGCAAGCATCTGTATATATTCCATGTTCATTCAGGACAGTGTTACTTATATCTTTTATAACTCTTTGCCTTGTCTCTTTAAATGAATCTTTGAGAGTTTAAATGAAATAGAGAAGAGACTGACAAAAGAGTCAGTTACTTTTCCATACAAATATTTTACATTGATATACAAAGCACGGTACGGTATACCTATATATAGGATATAAAATATACCTTATATCTTAAACATACAAAATTTGTTATATGCATTCAATTTAGAACTTTTCCTCTCTACTACTATCTGAACACAGTCGCAAATATCTGCAACAAAGAATTTACAAAGTTAAAGTGTGTAAAATGAAATAGAAATAATGATGCTGTATCTCTCAGGTCTTTGATGGTACAAGAGAGTTCAACGTGGGTGCAATTCTATGTCCTATATAGAACATTCTATAGATAAAGGTAGTAGGCTATACCTACATACTAGATTCTAAGGATAAATGTTAAAGAGCCTGTCTAGAAGCGCTATGTATTTTCGTGCAAGATACACCTCGTAGCAACGTGCTTTAATTTAATTTAATTTTCTGCGAAGTCTATACAACAGAGCTTACAGTGGTGGTGGTAGCAACCTACTGCTACCAGGCGCCTCCGATGCTACTTACACTACAGCTCCTCTTTTAGTTACATTAGTCAACCCTCGTCCTGTCTGGCTTATCCTTTGGTAGTTTATGTAGTTTGTTCTCCTGTCATCATATCACTTCTCTTAGTTTCCTTTTCACTTTCGTTAGTTCGTTTACTCTGCACTTCTTACTGCTACGAAGTCAAGAAAAGGAAGACGATCTCAAGAGGTGAATTTCAAGTGGGGAGCGACAAAATCTCATTAAAATGCGATCACTTGTCATTCTTCTTGTGTTGCATTAGTCAGAGAAGGAAGGAAATTCAACACTTTTGTGTTGACGTCCTTCATTCATGTTACCTACTAACTTCCCATGCAAAATGAGCTTAACTGCAGTTACAAGTACTTAATTCACAGCTGCATATCAACGAGCATTTAAAAATCCCTAGTTAGGCTAATCTCCCTTCGTCTATACCCTATACGATTACTAGTAGTTAATGATAATATTGCTGTGTAAATTTTAAACAACAGTACTAAAACAAAAACATATTTAATGCATATACAAAACACAAGAAAATTAGGTAGGTAATTTTGAGTTAGAGAAGTACTATTTCTAAGCACTAAAAATTATTTACTCATAACATAATTTGTTACAAACTGAAGGAAATAATAATAATACACATACATGATGTATGCGTTTTATATCTAAACATACAAACGTTCTGAATAATGAGTTAGTGCAAATAACAATATTTTCTGAGCTTCTCCCAAGAGTTTTCATTAAGTAAGTATAACATCATGCATTGAGATAATGCAACCTACACAATATTATATAATTAAGAAATATGAATTTTTGTTATACATATAGTTGCTTTTATATCCTTCCACGTGCATGTATGTACCATACTGAAGCATAAAGGCTTCCAACATGCCATGTATTAAATAATAGGAGAGCACGCCGTAATAAAGCAGACCAAAAAGAAGTGTAAGGTCCCATAAGCTTCACATTCAGAGTCCTTAGTCTTTTGAAGTCTTCTTTGACGCAGGTTTGAACTATAATAATATTATCTGTCCACAAAAGTGTATTAGAGTTCTTTGTGCGTCTCTAGTTCCCATTCCCATATAAATACACGTGCAGTTCATGACGTTACGTGGTAAAATGGTATTCTAACTTTGAACGTTAGCAGAGCTTTTGTGTTGTACTACAGTTGAACAGTCGAAGCCAGTGTGTTGTAAAAAGTTCATATTTGTAATTCAACAGTGATACAAGTGTACTTGGGAAGTGATGCAGTCATGCTGATACGATACGATGTACAAGATACGCAAAATAGCTTAAGTGCGTGTTACGCATTTCATTTCATCTCTCTTGAGACACAAAACTACAAAAGAAAACTACCAAAGAAGTTTAAAATGAAATATACATACGAACTTACAATGTAAGAAGAATACACACAAAGTGTTCGGCTCAAGCTCTTGAACTTGATATCCTTATACTGTATAGCACACAGCGTAATATTTTCACACTGTACACTCCTACAACTGATATCGCTTCAAATTATATTTCAAACTACTAAGAAACAAACTGAGAGTATGTGGCTTGATGGTGGTAAATGCATTGTAGTAGTATAATATCTGTAGAAATACGACACAGTGTATATTTGTTAGAACCTGATGCACATCCTATATACCCAAATATAACGTACCTATAAATGTAAACAGAATTATCCTGCTTCGTCTAACCGATTAAGAACTACAAATATGTAAATGCATGAATCTTGCTACGTACTTACTGCGTTATATTGTGTAATACTGTAGCACTGATATATAATACAGTCCCTAAGTTGTCTTATAGAAATACAGAAGGAAATCTCTGAGGAGCAGTACAGATATGACACAGGTAATGGTTCTCAACTGTGCTGTGCAGTTTACTATACCATTATGAAGTGCCTAACCCTATCTGCTCTATTCATGTTTGTATAATGAAATCTTTTATGTGATTCTTCTTCCCATGAAACAGTGCAATAATACACCACAGGATTGTTTTCAAAGGAAGACATTCTTTCCCCTTCATGTCTCATGTCCTTTATCCTCTTTAAATATAATCCACGTAGTATAAGGTGGAACATACGTTCGTGGTATACAGAACTATACCGTTCAAACGAAGAGACAAAATGTAAGAATGCCATGAGAGAGTTGAGTCTCTGAGAAGTGTAGAGAGCGACATGACTGACATGACAGCAGATTCAAACACAAAGAACTAAAGTAGAAATAAGTTGGTAACTTGAAACCGAAGAGAAGAGTTTGGTTTGCATTCACATTATTAGAACATCTTTTAGTGTGTTCGTTGGATATGTGAACAAGCAAATTGAACAACTGAGAAGGTGGTCGCCTTAGAAAGGAAAGAATAGCTTAATGAGGTGGAATCATGTATATTATGTTAGACACGAAAACTGTCTGTATAAAAGTATGAAATTACATGAAAGCAATGCATTCAAATGATAATAAAACTGTCAAAACAACAAAAAAGTTGTAAATGACAGATTTCTTTTTAGTAACTACTGCGCAGATTTTCATTTCGTCCGAATTCATATAATACAGACGTACTATTAGCGTATTGTGCTATGACTGACTGTTGGTTCAGTCACTGTGTGTAAAGCAAAATTGAGAAATGTTTGTTCAAATTAAAACATTTATCAAAGCGTTTGTTTTGGTACATTCAACCAACGACTTTGATATGGAATACTTTCATAATAGTACCTTGTTGCTTGTTAATTACTAATTTTATGAGAGTGTGTGGCAAGTAAATATGAGCTGATCCTAAGGCTACGAGAAAAAAGTTTAAATAATACTGCATTTATTATACGATCGACTATGCCTCACTCAACTCATTATTCAATGCAAACCTATAATAATACCTTCATTCATTAATGTGCAATAGTTCACAGAACTACGTATGCAGATTGCAGAATTTTGATTTTATAGTTTTTAATTGCAATTGCAATTAATTTACCATTCAAGGTCAGAATGTATATTGAAGAGAACGATGTCCGTTGTAAAGCTGCGCATCTTGATTGAAATGTACGAAACCTAGACACACAAATTGTGTGTCTAGACGAAACGTATCATTGAATTATTGCTTTGGATTCGACTGAAAATTCGGATATTTTTGATATTAAAATATATGAATATTTGTTTCCATTTCCCGTCCCAAATGCTGACTATACGTGTGGGTTACCCCCTTGTAATTGTAATTCGGTTGAAATGTTCTGGTTTCTAGCTAGTGATAATGATAACCAACTAGTATTATTGTAATAGTTAAGAGATACCTAGTTACTTGCATGATATCATCATGAATGAGACATATTGAAATAATAATATGAAATGATGAAAGTAATAATGTTCTGAAAATATATATCAGTACAAAGCTACCGATATAATTTATGTACTACATTATTACTTCACAAATTGTACTCGGGTTGAATACGACTCGTGTGCTGCATCGATTAACTGGCTCATAATATTCATACCTTGGTAAAATCAAATTGAACTGGTGAAACGTATGGAATTGAGAGAGAATGAGAAACAAAGGTATTTTCACGCCTCAGTTATTTGCCATATCGCCTTTAGTGATTTGGAACATGTAACGTAATAATGTACAGGGGTGATTCATTCAAGTGTAGTCAACTTATAAACAGCCATGATTCTGTTCGTAGTTTGCAAAATTTTAATTACAACCGTTACAACACATTTACATACATTCCTTCTACATAGAAA
>JABASD010005489.1:0-12306 GCA_019776165.1 Pogonognathellus flavescens
CTAGCTCTGGGTTTTGGGTTGGGTTGGGTCGGGCTCTTAATGGGTCGAAATTGGGTTGGGTTGGAAAAAGCCAACCCAATCCGGCCTCTACTAACTACCACAGTATATTAAATATCCTGTAAGACTGCTGAATTTGAGAACTTTCCAGTATAGAAAATATTATTTTCCCCTTTATTGTAACAAGGATATGATCATAGATATTTTAACTTGATTTAGATGCACTGCATTCACATCACATCATCCTTTCGTGCAAAAACGAATTGAGAGAGAGCTAGCTGGAGCTGAACGACGAACGAATATGAACACAACCTTTGAAAGAAAAACATTGTTCATGAATGACGACGTAGAATCTCCGTACCTATATTTATATATATATAGATACGGGTAAAAGTATACTGCTTGCAAGCAGGGAATACACAATGTTATAAAACCATAAGAAACCTTATTCAATCCACAAACATAGTGTAAGACTGCTACTTCTTCTATTACATAATATTGTATGTGCAATATTATACATCCCTTGCTACGTATAAACACAAAGTCGTATTTTATCTCCGATGCAAACGCATGCACGTACATCTAGTACGATCCTCCGAACCATTTATTCCATTAGATATCCCTATACTGCTTTTACTTAGAAAAAAATGAAATGGTAGCAAGTATTAATGTAAAAGTATCAGAAGAGATATCTACCTACCTACTCTCTCTCACTCTGTACATATTGGCTGCAAGATGATGGCTCTTTGTTAATCCTATTCTGTCAGATTGTCCTGTCTCATCTTTCCTAACTATGTATGTTACGTAGGACGTTATTACTGAGAGAAGTGCAACACAATGCATCTATCTATCCATCAGAAAGAGAGAGAGAGAGCGAGAGAGTAAAGGACAATCAAGTCGATTCTGTTCATCTCTTCGGCTCTGCAAATCTTGTCTTGTAGTTTTCTATAGCCAGCCGTGTAGCACCCCCGTTCTACTATGTAATGAATATTATTATCAACCCGCTTTCCCTTAGTAGTACTTAGTAGTACTTGCATTCTTACCAGTATAGACTGGTTACTTCTAGTTTCGAATGTAGTATTTGCCTAGAATACACATAAACTATAATACTAGTAGTAGACCTTGTACAATCTTCTGTCAACTGCACCAAAGGAGATCGCACTACTATCTCATGGTATATTCTCCAACTTGTGCATGTAATGTAACCACTCTGAATATTTATACAAACTCTGAATAGTATTACTCGTAAAGGGAAAGCATAAGTAGTAAGCAGTGTAAATGGAAAGTAGAGAAATGCTCTTACACTATTACATTGCACATAAGTAGATTTATATATTATGTAGTACACAAATGGTTATAGTGGAAGTATCCTTAGCAATATGACTGTGTCTCTGTGTGTATAAGGACAAGGAAGAATGTCTTTTATGGCGGTAGAGTAGTAGCAGTAGTGTATTGAGAGCATGGATGGGTTTGAGTTGAGACTGGTAGTAGTGGTGGTGGCGGTGGTGGTGGTTGTGAGGATGTGTTTGGCTATGGTACATGACTGTAGAGCATTTAGGTACACAGAAGACGAAAAGACATTCTGGTTGTCAGTTGTGTAGTAAACCATGTATACATAATAAAGATGGAGCAGAATAGTAGAACAGAGTTGAGATTTTCTTATTCGTCTTGGAGTTGAGATTGGGATTTCTTATGAGAGGAGAGGATCACAGAGCAGAGCAAGCAGCGGGAGACCCAGCAGTGAGAGTCGCAAAAGAGACGACAATGTCTCCGGCCGCATTGTCAACCGACAACAACTCAGCTCAACTCTCGCTCGCTCTGTCTCTCTCTCCCCGTGAATTTTTTGCACAGTTACAGCACCAAAGAAAGGATGTTGAAACTTGATTAGAGGCCGACTAATATCGAGATCAAGTAGAGAGAAAAAAATTCCGATCTATCAAACCATCGTCTGAGTGAGTTGTAATGTAACTATTACTACAACAGTCTCCTCTCTCTCTCTCTCCTACTGTAAGACTTCTACAACTAGAACCAAACAGCGTGCTTATCTCTCTCTCTCGTTCTTGATACCAAGTTCTGCTACAAGATTACTTCAAGGATACACTCTTAACACACACACAAGTAACAACAGTCTTCTTTTGCAGCTTCTTTCTCGTACAAATGCTGTTGGTAGACAGGAACGACGTTGCGGACTATTATTATATAAATGAGTGTCGTAGGGAATGTGTGGGTCCTTATATGTAGCTTTGACTGAACCGAACACTCTGAAGTGATTGACAAGGCATTGCTTGGTAAACAGATATAGAGGCATTTGCTATATGTATTTTTGTAGAAGAGGTAATCGCTGGTATCATTACTGAATATCAGTTTGTAGTTTGTCGGAGTAGAGCTACTGCTACTGCCTTTATAGTATACGCTACATATTTTCCATTTTTTCATCTATCGTCTGCTTGTCTCTCCACTGTGCATTTTCTATGTATCTATGTGTGTGTGTGTGTTGTGTGTGACTGAGTGAGTGATGTGACGATATGTGAGTAAAGCAACTGAATAGTCTGATGGGGAGAGAAATTGTGTGGATTCTTCTCATGGGATATTTCATGGTTTTCGGCTTCCATGCATGCACTTGTCTCTTTCCTAGTATTTTCCTTGTCTCGTGGCCTTGTCTGGGTATAAGAGCTTTATAGGATGAAACACATGCAACAGAATTATAAACATGTATCACATTCATTGTATTTAATGTTACAATAAATATGTATCGTCCGTAATCTGTAGAAAACAATAATACTAATATATGCCGATGATTCAGTTAAGGAAAACGCTGGAAAACTCATATTTACTGAGAGGAGTAGTAGATCTTTGTCTGCGTCTGGGAAGGATCATGGTTGGCTTTCGTGGCTTTTTAACGTTGTTGCGGTTAGATTTGCAAAGTAGGTATGGAAGCTTTACATTGTTTTAGTTTTGAGGATTTCTAGTGAGCATTAAGCGGGATTCTTATGGTTTGTGGTGAATATAATATGTGGAAAATATTTCAAATGCGTTTCGTTGATGTACTTGTAAGTGGTCTTTCTTCATGACCTATCACAACGTTATTTTCCGAGGGATGCTATTAGAATGTCGGGTATATAGACAATTAGATGAGGTACTTTATTTTAAAGAAATTTAATTTTCGTATATAATTTGTTAAGTTGAGTTAACAATGTGTTTACACAACACGCTAAGCATTATCTTGGCGGCTTCGGATGATTAAATACCTTTGCTTTACTTGTAAGAAATTACCAAACGCGTTATTATTTAAAAGTCAGCAGTGAATCAATGTACAATATAATATCCCACCTACCCATCAACCTCTGAAAACAAGTTTCATCTCATTTCCTCGTTGATTTATTTCTGTGCATTACCTATATACAAAGTAATTTTCAATTTCGATCCATTCATACTGTCCCGATGTGTTTGTGTCCGACTCGAAACTCAACGCGAATAAACCCATACATTATTACTCGACGGCATTATGAATTCAAATGCAAATAATAAATTACAAACGGAAAACTTTACTACAACACGGCGTGTCTCAAAGAAGAAAAACGCAATTCAATTTTCGTCTTTCAAAAGATTCACCGTGAAATCGTTTACAACACAACCACGAGACTAATTATATTTATCTTATTGTCCTCTATCGATATTGATACAAGGCACATGAAGAATTCCATTTGATATTCTACTTACAGACATATGACGCAAGTGCACATGTACTGAAAATAACATAATTTGTACGTGTGTGATATAATCATCTTATTTTGTCTTTAGATTCTCCCATGCCGCAGAATGTATTGTTCCTATAGCATTTTCCTGTGTAGAAACAACCATGATAAGTTTCTTTATTGCAATATCACATTGAACCAAATAAATTATAAAGATCAGAGAAGGGTGAGCTTTAATAAATAAATTGGTTGAAAAAAATGTAGGTAAAGTGAGCACGTGAATTTATGAATTTTAACGAGACGTCTTTACAACAGATGAAGAAACATCTTAAAAAGAACGTGAATGATGTCAGTAAATTAAATCATCTCATTCTCATACAAACGGAGACTACAACAAGCATACTCCGTGTTATTTATTTTACACTCGTTATTTGTCAGTACATTAAGTATTTTGTGGAGTAAACAAAATCTGTTATCATCATGCTACTAGTAAATACATAAAGATATCTGTATAAAAATGTGTGTGTGTAGGTACGAGTCATAAAAAGGCGGCTTGCACACAGAAAACTCATTGCACTGGCTGATGTGAAATAATAATGTGTGCTGGAGACACACAGACAGGATGGGAAGTTCGGGCAGAGCGTGTAGTTGTGGTAGTAGATTAAAAGTGGAGTCATCCACTAAACACAATCATCTCAGCTCAGTGGGGATTTTGCCAATAGATCAGATGGCCGGAGCTTAAATAGATGAATGAAACGTTCGGTAGTGGATAGACGGATGAATGTCTTAACAAACTGTTTTTTGCGCTCCATTATTTCTATTTCTCTGTATTCACTTCATATACCCAGTTGGCAGTTGTTGTTGCTCTTACTTGGCAAACTTTCTTGAGACTATGTTACTGTGTACACTGTTTACCAGTACAAAACCACACACACTACACTCACAGTGCTCACTCACTCCAATCACCACCAATGCACAATTTCCCAACGCAAAAACACACACGTTATTATATTTATACTATATTAGGCATATTTTGTATATAGTAAATATTGTTAAACACATAAATACTACTAAAAGTGATATACATATACCTGGTATAGTATTACAAGAAAAAAATGTGTTAGATTTACACATGAAGGTTCTGACATCAAAAATGATTTTATTCAGATCTAATACATTAAAATAGGTAGATAATGATAACGATAGTATAAAAAATCACGTACACGTAGATTTACTACACTTGTCAGTGATTCTACACAGGAAGATTTCTTTATTCGTAATAGATTACATGGAGATACTGTTCTCTGGTTGTAAAATATCGCCAGGAGGTCAGTTTATTGGATCCAATCAAATCCATGAAGAATTAATAGTTCAACTTGAAGCTAGAAGGGAGTTCATGATGAAGAAAATAATGTGGCTATGACAAACACCGACGGCTGCTTATAGGATTGTCTGTCTCTATCCGCATACGTTTACTTGTTAATATTCTGTTTATCTACACAAATCTTCTCAGAGTGCACACAGCTCTCAATTATTAAGTAGGTACTAATATTTATAATCGTCAAATTAGATACGGTTGCAATTTCACGTTATATATTACTGTTTCCCATGAATCTCAACTTGCTGAAGTCAGGTCAGTGATTTGTCTTACATCCTTTTTTGTCAGTGTACAGCACATCATCTTTATATACGGGGAATGAATTTACAGTATTGTTTTTATTACTAAAATATCTAATAAGGCATACCAAGACCAAGTATAGACGAGAGAAAGTGTGCAATGCAATATAAAAGTACTTTTAAGCGCAATGGTAGTGACCTAAAGTAATATTTATTAGTATTCACACGAAAATGTGTGAGAATATTTTAAAATTTAAATAGATTCTTTTTACTGCCATGATGTTTCTTCAATGGTATGTGTATTCGATTCTCCTTGCTTAGGAATTTATTAACCTTCATAGTGTCCAAACATAGATAAAATATGCCAGGAATGAAGAAACAATGAAAACGCATTAAAAAAATTTACCTACTCTAAAATGACGCTAGTCAACAATTTTCTAAAAATAAAATGATTTAAATACACTTACCACGGTCAATAGTCGCCGGTCGATTTGGATACAGAAACATTTTTCTAGTGGGACCGCATTTTGTATTTATACGGTTACTATTTACCTTTTACATTGAGACGGACGTATCTGTACGCACACATGGGTTTTGAGCGGATGAAAGAATTGATTATGTATTCTGTGGAAATGGAGTAGCAACTAATTAATGTTTGTTTATGACTGGAGAGTGGCTCAAGTGCGTGACACTCAAGTTGAGTTAAGAGGCACTTGAGTTGAGTCAGTAGCACTCTTCGTAGAGTGTTATGAGTGTTTACCGTCACCATTGATCACGACCCGAGCACAAGGTCGACCCACTATCAATTCTATGGGTCAAGTTCAAGTGGCAATAGAAAATGCTGTCAGCACTCGTTCCTGATCTTTTATTACTACTTCACTTCATATACCTTCAATATATTTTTTAACTTGTGGCAGCTTTGAGTTTCTAGCTCACCTTTTCTCCTATGCTACTCTTTTATTGTAATATACTTTGTATTTCTGTGTTGTGTTTTACCGTGTTGCCTATAGTTCATGTATGTATTATTTATTAAGTAGCTTCAGCTACTTTATAAGAACGTTCATCCTGTCTGTCTGTCCGTCTGTGACACGACATCGAGTGAACCATAAAGGTGTCCCCAGTTTTATTTAATAATCCCTTATGACCCTATCATATAATCCCGCCAATCTATAGCTCACCCCGAAAGGAACATCTTTTAATCAGTACCATTTTGCCCCACCACCCTCCTTTTAGGGGTTGAGTGAGATATGTCTCAAAATCGATTACCAATCATCAAAATAATTAAAATATTTTCTCACAACTTCCCCTAAAAATTTTTCACAGTTGCAAAAAAATACTTTTCATATCACCCCAATGAGCAACATGTAACCCGTGCTCATTGGTGTAACCCTACATGTAAAAAAATAAAAACAGCAACGACAGCAGCTGTTTGGACAGCAAAATAACTGTGTTGCAAACTATGGTGTTACTTGTGTTGCTGATGCTACTTTGTTACACCTGGTATTGACCAGTTTATTTATTTATTTATTTATGCGTCTCCTCTTGAGATTTGAATGCAGGCAAACCGTAATAACGTTTTAAGTCCACTTGAATATTTTATTACTCTTTTACATTTATGTTTGTAAAGCGATACTTCAAGGTTTTCTATATCGATATAAACATTTAGGTACTACATTGAATTCCAATTTAGTCCAAAGTGTATATAGGTTTGCTCAATTTGTGTATGTAGATAGAGTACAGTACAAATTGTAAGATGCTTTCTTCGTGCTATTACAATAATAATATGATTATTACACACCCTAATATAATATTGGAAGGGAGTACGTTGGCAGTTAGCAATAATAAATAGTATTATATACGATGGACATGGACCAGTATTATGATTTGCCTCTCTCTCCACGCTTTTATTAGTATTTACGTGGAAAATGGTCACGAAGTGCATTATTTCATGGTTTCCTTCAACCAAGTTGAAGTGAAGGGATGCGTGGATTTAATTTGAGACGATTTATTAGTTGCTCATCACATGCTCTGCTCCACTCTGCCTTGATTGCGATTGTGATGATTTTGATGGCAATTGAATGAAGCGAACATATTTACTACTTTCTGTACCAGAGATTTGTGTATTTGTAAGCTAATTCTTATACTTTTAGATCTAGTGTCATCGGCCTCGTGTGCATTTAGAATGTAATTTGAACATATTGTGTGTAATGAATGAGAAGATAAAACAGGGAGGTACCTATTAAGAACTTCATTTTAATGAATTTTATATGCGAAATATCGCAGGAATTGCTAATATCATAAAGTTGGAAAGAAAATGTAGAAAATAATGAATTTAAAAATGGGGCAAGTGTTTTTTACACCACAGTTCAGAAATGTTACTGCAAAACCAATCATTAATTCGTTTGGGTTTCTATCCACTAATCTCGAGATGGGATTTTATTGATGAATAGTAAACAATAAATGTATGTGAGAAAGATTAGATTGAATAGACCGTTGTTTCTTGCCTGTTTGTCATTTAGTTTTTATCGACGTCTGTGGTCTTCTTCTTTTATACAAAGGATACTAGCCACACATATTATGGATTTCTAAAGAGAGAAAAGACAAGCGACGGTGGTGCACCTTTGCTCCGTTTAAGCTTTTTATTGCAGTTCAAGTACTGTTACTAAACATGATTTATTCACCTTGCCAGAAGAATTTATATTCTGGAATGTTTTAATGCCATTACGTAGATATTAGTTTCAGAGTAGACAATGCTATTACTCAGTTGAGCTGCAATGCAATTTTATGTACAATGCCATGTAATAATCATATATGAAAGAACATCCACACATATAATACACATTAAACACACGACATGCATGTAAGCACTGGGCTTCTACAACCAGATTGTCTTATACTGCACAATGCAAAGAGGATGGCAACATAAACCATGGCTTTTACCATACCTACCTCTTACTGCAGGGATCCACCTACCCAAGAAGAAGCCTCCAAAAATGTAATAATGCTACAGAGATAGTGATACACAACATACTGCTAATGTTAACTACATACAAGTGAGATATTATTATGTTCCAGCCCAGCTATCCGCATTGTCTGATAAGCTGCATTACTTTCTTGCATTGAAACATTTTCTAGTACATACAAGGAATGATGATATTTTATTATTATATTACTCAACTCAGCCTTTCCTATGATAAATAGTTCCATAATAGGCCCTACCAGACTGCCTAACCGTTGCATTGTTGAGATCTCCCCGTACTTTGGTTTTGGTTCATGTTTAATAATTAGAGTGAGCACTCTTCGTCAAACAAATAAAATAACGTTCGTAGTGCACAATTGTAATATTGTTTTTTAGTTTTGTCCCAAGATAAGATTCAAAATGGCAATACTGTGCATAAAACAGCAGAAGCTATTGTCTATAGGTATGAATTTTTTTACAACATGTACGAAATAAAATAAATACTGATGTATAAACTTGCTGGATGTATCAGTAGTTTAAATCATTTACTATTAGAACTTCGATTTAATTGATTTGTTAAATAAATGCAGTTGACGAATTATATGTCTGTGAATTGTAAGATTTGAGTAAATATTCAAAAAGCAATGGTTTAGCCAATTTAGTCTGAAATCCATTTTTGTTTACATTAAAATACAGGAGGTACAAATTACACAGCTTAAAGCAAATAAAGATACCTATAGACTGTTTTCCGCAACATCACCATCTACTATCTACGCAATAATAATGTACGACCTGTTAGATTTAGGTTCCATAAACATCTACAAACTACGAAATTAAATGACAAATTCATTTCTGCCGACGTTGGATGAATATTTTGGAACATGCGTTCTTTATTCACTGTTTTAAATATTACTTTATTGCGAAATCACGATGTTTATTTACACCGGTTTATTCATGTGATTTATTTAAGAATTATTCCAAGCGTTCCCTGTTTTTGTAATAATAAGTTTGGAAAAGGCTACATGATTATGTAAATAAGGCAGCGAGATAGTTCGTTTTCTAATGATCAATTACTCCCCTAATTTTAGAACGAACTGAATGAAAATTTTGGTCTTAGTGTTTACGGTTGCCTCTTGCTTGTTATCATCACAGCATAGCAAATAGCGATTAAAGTGTATAGCTTGTTGCTTCTAACAAGCAAGGTTCATATAATACACAAATTTTTTACATTAGAATGAGTACAGCGAATTTGCCCTTGTCATGCTTATTGATATCTGTGTAGAATAGACATTAATGGGATGCTAGTTGGTGTTTTAACCGGTAATAAAGCACAACTATCTGCTAAGTTTACCTTGACTGTGTTTCTAAATAATGATGCTGATTGTGTAATGTGAGGATTGGACTGGTGATAATAGGAGAAGTACTGGTAGACGCAGTATTTGTGGTAGGAATGTTGAATCGGATTCAGTAGTGAATGCATAATTATTTGCACAATATTTGTTGATTCATGGCGCGTGACAAATGCCATATGATTCTAGTGATTCAAAGTTATCTGTTTGCCAGACTGTTCCATTTGACTACCTACAACATCTCATTTTGACTTTGACTACTACACGGAGTCAAACAAGTAACTGTCTATCTGAGTCTGACTGCTATGTACAGACTTGAATGATGAAAGGATAGAGAGGGAGGGCACTGAATATTAAACGAATGTACTTGACTTCTCTTGGCTTAGGTTATGCCCTCCGTTATTATTTATTTAGTGGGTTTAGACGAGCATTAAATTCATGTAAGCATAAAGCTAAATAAATATGAATTATTTGTTTAAATGATCGTATGCATCACTGGACTTGGCCTGCAACGGAGTGAACGAATTATTATTTACAGGGTCACAATCTTTTGTAGTAACCCACCAACTAAATTTTGTCTAGCGAAAACCAAATACAAATAATAATTGAATAATCATCAGATTCCAAAAGTCAACCATTATCATTAAATGTAATGATCGCATTATCTATGTTTCTGTAACAAGACGCTATACAAAATGTTGTCTCAACCAGAAGTATGTTGTACAAGGTAAGTGCAACTTACCAACTTTAAACTTATGACAAGTCAAATTGTGTCTTGAGTGAATTTCTTGGTTTTCGGTATAGTTTTCCCTGTGATACTTTTTAGTATTATTGAGAAATACAACTTTAATCAGTTTTTATTGTGAAATACTTCTGGGTATTTAATTTGGTATTTATGAGAATTAAATTAGTTCGGTATAACATAATATGTGAGTGAATTTTGGAAAAGGGACCATTTAGGATGTCTGAATTCCCATGTAACAATTCTTTAAGTTTAAACCATTACAGTAGGCCTCGCACATCTAAAAATTAATCAACGGTTACATGAAAATCAAGGCATCCTAAATGGTCCCATTTCCAAAATTCACTCACATTTGATTTATTTATGCACATTGTTCTTGTTCCTCCGCTCTTTAAATTGATAAATCATACTATAATGGGAAGCGAGAAAAAACATCAAACAGTGAGAGCATCCGTTGTTTACAACTCTTTATATTTTATTTAATGGCATACCTTTAAACTAAAAATTAAAAAATTAAAACTTAAATTTTGGTACATATAACAAAAATATGTTTGATTTTAAACATGCTAAAATCTAGATACCTAAGACTTCAGCACTTAGGCCATGTACTGACAGAAGAAAATTATATGTACTCCAAACTGTAAATACATATCCCTTTGCTGATTGAAACTGCTTTCTTTCTCTATCATTCTCACTTAATAATAGTAACTACGAAAATGTAAATTTAAAATCATTTTATTTTAAAATAATTTTGTTCAATACGGAAATGGTTGAATAGTTGAATGGTTGGAGTACAATGGTTGAAACTAAGCTGTGTTGAAAACTTCAACTGCATTACGCCTTTAAAAAAACAGCTCATCAATGAGAAAAAGTAGATGATTAATATCGTATTCTCGTATATACGTGCCTGACTGCTTTCCCTTATTCTTTACTTCGTACCTATTCTTCTGTGAGAGTTTGTGTTTCTTTTTGCTTCGCACGTAACATAGCAATGTTTGCTTATCCAAAAGTAATTTGAGACGCCAGCCAGTCCAACGTGAACGAAATGTTACCAAAGACAACACAA
The DNA here is from genome assembly GCA_019776165.1 of Pogonognathellus flavescens. Classification (NCBI taxonomy): domain Eukaryota; kingdom Metazoa; phylum Arthropoda; class Collembola; order Entomobryomorpha; family Tomoceridae; genus Pogonognathellus; species Pogonognathellus flavescens. The sequence goes on from JABASD010005489.1 coordinate 11,426, forward strand.
GTAAATAAATCGAGGCGACAGTATTATACTATGTGGAACAATGAGGAACATTTAGAACATTTACACAGATATTTTCTATTAAGTAAACAATTTTAAAAGTGGCCTATATAAAAGTGGCGTAAGAAGCCAGCCATTGCAACCTAAGCCCATTTTTAACAAACATGTCATATGTATGAATGGAAATAATTAGACCTCATACCTTGGATACTTTGTAAATCTACTCAATTTTATGTGTTTCAAGGTAAGCACCCCTAAATTTTTAGCTATTTGACAGTACTTACATTGAGACACATAAAATTGAGTATATGTCATATTCGACAAATGTGTCAAATAAATCACGGCGACAGTACTATATACGTGGGAAATACCTAACCAAGAAAAACCAACTATGTAAACAATTTTAACACGATTTCGCATTTTGCTTATACGTTAACTAAATACGTGTCTGCTTGCTTTCCCTTATTCTTTACTTTCTACTTATTCTTTTGTATGTGTTTGTATTTCTTTTTGCCTCGTCGCGTAACGTAGCATTGTTTGCTTATGTATTAGAAGTGGTTTAAGTCGCCAGGCAATCTAGGCGGAACCAATTTTTAACAAACACGTCTCACATAAATAAATCATGGGGACAGTTTTATTTATGTGAAACAATGGGAAACCTTCACCAACAAATATTTACCAATGAATATCTAAGTTTAAGCAATAAAGAAAGAAAGTTTAATATTTTTATCACAGTTTTCATATAATCACTTCATAAATTTTATAAAATCATTTCACTGCTAATTTTTCTGGCATTTAGCATGCTGTTTTTGTCAGGTAATTATATTTATAAATATTAGTATTGAGCACTGTATAATAAACAATTATCACCTAAAATATATTGC